>CM040977.1:32231867-32260859 GCA_022985145.1 Pangasius djambal
ACTATCAGTGTTTATTTGGTGTGTATCTTTTGTTATTATTTGAGAAGAAAAGGATATTTAGATTTTTTTGTTTTGTTTTCATACAAGGACCATGGGAGGAGGTGTGTGTGTGTGTGTGTGTGTGTGTGTGTGTGTGCGCGCGCAGGTGTGAATTGGCTGATGATTTACTATTGAACAGATGGACTGACATGCGGTTGTAATTACTTCTGGCGTGATTGATGGTGTACCACGGTGTTGATTTATGTTCATACCTGTCGACTGACGATGGCGTAAATACGACCGCATGAAGAAACCCGACTGTTTGATATCGTTGTAATTCTGGATACAGATATGAACGGATGCAAATGATCTGTTGAAAGAGCAGGAATATTTGTTTCAGGATCGAATTAGAAAAATGGAACAACAACAGTTTCACAATATTGCAGAAAAAGTATTATTATTATTATTATTATTATTATTATTATTATTATTATAGCATTTATAATATTTAATTGAGAAAAACTTTCTTTTATATATATTTATATATATTTCAGTTAGATATAGAATCCATATAAGCAAACATTATATGTGTCTGTGGAAGTGTGTGATCAAAAATGTGTGTAAATATGAGTGTGTGTGTGTGTGTGTGATCATGTGCCAAACACAGCAGTAATGGAGGAAGCTCCACAGCGATTGGCTGACCAAAGTGTCTTCTCTCCAGCCGGATTGCTGTGTGTGTGTGTGTGTGTGTGTGTGTGTGTGTGTGTGGTGTGTGTGTTTCGTGCTGTCCCCTTGCCCAGCCGAGCTCTCTGAAGGGGGTGTGTAATGCAGACCGCAGCTAGTGGGGTCTCGGGTCACTGCTGGGACAAAGCACTGTGTGTGTGTGTGTGTGTGTGTGTGTGTGTGTGTGTGTGTGAGTGTGAGGCACAAAGCATTCCAGTGAAATGATATGCAAAAATAAAACAATTGCAGGAATTCCAGGTATGAAGCCGGCTCGCTGTTCATCCCGATGATCAGGTCCAAATGTCGAACAGGAAGCGATTTTATTTCATCACTTATGAAACATGAACACATTTTTGTGCAGTGATATTTCTCTCTAACACGACTCTAAAACCATATACGGTAGTTTACTCGGCCTTCACACCACAGCGCCGTTGGATTCCGGATTCCGATTGGTCAGAAAGGTGTCGATTAATTTCCTCTGACAGAGCTGCAGCTGCAAATCACAGGTTTATGTGCATTAATGCGCTCCTTCTAATGCGTTATCGTTTCTATAGCAACAGCTCGTTCACAGGGACGTGTACGGCGGACGCTCCACGTAAACGGATTAAAAAAATAATCGTTGCTATGGTGAAGTTTTCTGTAGCTTTCATGGAAGGAGTCTCCGCTGTCAGCGCTTTGTAACAGTCGGCTGTAGCAGGCCAGAGGAGTTTACGCTTTTTTGTGGTTTCTTGGTGGAAAAGAAAAAGCTGGCGAGGGAAAGATTGATTATAGCTGCTGTATCGTAAGTGAACGTTTTCTGTGGTGTAATGGGGATAAAACACTTGCGTCTGATGGTCACGTGACCCTTCCGAAGAAAAATCCCAGAATTCAGTTCGGCAAACGAGAGTAAAATGATTTTAAAGCATGCTGGGCATGAACTGTGTCAGGCCTTCTCGTTTCGAACATAAAATACCGTCATAAATTAAAAGCGTCAAGAATGAAGTGAAAATTCTGTTTGTTTCATAAGCGATGGACTGAAACCCGTTCTCAGTAGTGCACCCGGACCTTTAGTCCCCTCTGTTTGGACGCCCCGACTCGGCCCGGCCGCTACCGGAGCGAGGGATTGAGGAGGAGGAGGAGGAGAAGCGAAGATGATGAACCTGATATCCCTCCGAGGCGTTGGGCCTGTTTGTTTTTCGTTGTCTCTGAGTTATTCCGAGCCGCAGGGAGCAGCTTTGCGTCTAACAAGCGTCCGTTGTTCTTCCGCCGGATGGAGGGATGGACGGAGGAGGAGGTGGAGAGATAACAAAGCTCGCTTCAGACAGAACGATACTGCTGGGAAAACTGAGAGAGAGAGAGAGAGAGAGAGAGAGAGAGAGAGAGAGCGACAATGACCGGAAAACTGGCGATTTATTTTATTTTATTTTATTCTCAAGTCTAGAAGGTTTTATGTTTTTGTGTATTTGCGTGTTAAACATAAACATTTTAGTTTTTAAACGTATTGGAATATTAATAATGTTGAGCGTTAGCATTAGCTAGTGTTTAGCTACACTTCATAGATCTTCTCCATAATCATAGAATTCACTGATAATGATTTACTCTCAGTAATATTCTCCTTCCGCTCGCATTTAGCTCCATTTTACATTTGTTAGGTCGCGAGATCCGTAACCTTTCACCATACACTGTGGCTGAGTCTCAAAATGGCTTCCTCTTCACTATAAATGCTCCCTACAGAGGGTGTGACATCATCGCTGCACTGAACGTCCAGTAAAATGGCCACTTTAGACATGTAAACGGAGACAGTAGGAACTTAGCACTTTAGGACACGTTGCTCTCCAATTTTTCTGGTTGAAAATGAAAAATGATGCATAATTTAACCCAAAAAAAAATCTGATCGTAAATCACAGCTCTTTATTCAGGGTGGTTTTCCTTAATGTCCTAAAACAACGTTAGAAAATATTTGCTAAATATTATAGGAAACATTTCAGCAGTCCAAATAGTTCTTAAAAGTAAAATTCATTCTGACATTCTTCTTCTTCTTATTATTATTATTATTATATTATTATTATAGATTTAATAGGGTACTTAACTGAAAAAAACATATGATTGTCATTGCTATTTTTATGTATTTTGCAGAAATAAATAATACAAAAAATATTATTTTAAAGTGAACGAAAAAAAATGTAATTCATTCTGACAACCCGTCTACGTGCAGCGGAATTCTTCCAATAAACTTTCTATAATCTAACATGTCAGGAGTTTACTCTGTGTGTGTGTGTGTGTGTGTGTGTGTGTGTGTGTGTGTGTGTGTGTGTATTTGTTCAGCACAGTGGTTCTGTAATGAAAAACATGGAGCTAGATTAGTTTAAAGCCATGATGAAAAGGAACCTTAAGGGAGCGAGTTTAATTGAGAAATGTTGTGGGTGGAAACATTTGCATCCAGTTTGTTCTCTGTGTGTGTGTGTGTGTGTGTGTGTGTGTGTGTGTGTGTGCGCGCATGCACATATATACAATATAATGAGTGGAAAGTGTGTTGCTCATGTTCCCGTCCTGCCCTGAGTTCCAGCCCTGCTTCTGACGCTCCCACGTCGACCTCCTCACCTCCCTCTCGGTCCCGTGTTTAGCATGTTTCCGTACTTCAGCAGGTCGAGAGAAGTTCGTTAGACGAACGTAACGATACGAGCGGGACTTACTGAGGAAAAAAAAGAAAAGAAATAGACACTGTAGAATCCCAGGAGACGCACCTGTGCTTATTCTAGCCACACCTGATTATCTTAAATATGTACGCTTACAACAGCATGTAAAAGTGACTGCATCAGAAAGCGCAGTCCCACTAACGACGCCGATATTTCCGTTATTTAAATCACAAGTGTCATATTTAAGTATTTAATATTGGCCTCGAATGACAGACCCAGGTGTTTTTTAAGTGTATTTACAGCTATAACATGAATGTAGTAAAGTTTTTCATATTGTAGTTACATTAAACTGCCAGACAGTGGCGCTGGACTTAACGCTGCTCCTCACGCAAGCTCAAATCACGCAAGAAACGTGCACTTAAGTTCAAGATCAGAATTGTGCGTAACTCACGTAAGACACGCCTCTGTTTTAGATAAGCTCCGCCCCCCCCCAACGCGTGTAACTCGCACGTAACAGCGCTTAAGTCTGTAGTCACGTCCGATGTGCACAGTCACTCGGCACTTAAGCCAACTTTAAAACCATGTGCACTTTTTTTTTCACGCAGATAATAACGTTAAAGTCATTGGTAGCAGTGTGTAAGTCAGGAAACAGATAAAGGTGATCGAGTCCGATTTCATTCCTGGCAAATCTACACACACACACACACACACACACACACACACAGCTTTTTTTAGCTCGCTGACTTGTTTCTGCAACATCTTCCATCAGGAAATGGGAAACAGTCGCCTTCGGTTCAAGGGAGCAAGTACACATATGGTTCTCTCTCGCTCACACACATCTCGCTCGCATACCACACACATGCACTCACACACGGACGCTATAGCACAAGGAGGGAAAAAAGGAACACACACAAACATGAAACGCGCTGGACGGAAACGCGCTCAAACACTCCGGTCGTGTACCGATAATCATAAACACGCACGTACAAACACTGCGGGAACCTCTAGGGTTCGTAAACACCACTCGAAAGGACACACACACACACACACACACACTCATACACACAAGAGCAGGGCTCTCGCTCTTTTTTTTTTATGCCACATGCACTGGCACGCCATCTTCTTCAATGTGGTCCCTGTTAGTGCCGAGGCATGGGGCCTATTTACATTAGGGCCTGATTGTTAGAACCCGGCCCTCTTTTCCCCCTTTTTTTGCCGTATTTATGTTCTTTCAAATATACCTCATAAATGTGAAGTATCTACTGTGTGAGCTTTGGACGGAGCACAAGGCAAACGGACGAGGAGCCGATATCAAAGCGCTCGTCCCCGAGCTCTTGTTTCAGGACCTCGGGTGTTGGAGAAAGTCGATATGGCTGTCCTTCCATTTGCCTGTTTTTTATCTCGGGGTTAAGACGGCGATCACCTGCGTGCGACTGGAATGTCGAGTCTCGGAGGACGGGACTGTGTGTGTGTGTGTGTGTGTGTGTGTGTGTGTGTGTGTGTGTAAAAGAAAATCCTGTCGATGGAGGACATCCACCATGAAACCTTCCCATGCTCTTCGCTGTAATGCGCTAACCGTTCAGGACTTTACTCGCTAGTCGTGTCGTCGGCCTTACGCTGCCTTCACAGACAAAAATTCGCAACGTCATAAAATAATATTTCGGTCGTGAGTTGAGATGTGACCAATTTGCAACCGACGCCAAAGATCTGTCCGTGTGAGGAATCTTTAATTAAAGATAAACGAGTGTAAGCGCTGCTGCTACGCCACCGGTCCAAAATCCACCAATAGGAAGACGGCAAACTCACGATGCAGCTACAAGCACACCGGTGATGAATGAAACCTGCTAACAGACGGAAAAGAAATCAGCTGATTAACACAAAGTTCACTTTGAAGAATGTTTGTGTTTATTTTCTGCTGATTGGTGACGTAACCAGAACTTAAGAAAGTAATGTTCTTTCATCGTAGGTCTATCGTCGGAGGATCTTCATCACGGTTCTTCCGCAACTGGATTACATTCCCTAGTTAGGCAGCACTTCTAGGAAGCATTAGGACTTTTTTTTTTTTTGACAGACCCAGAATTATGTTTACAAATCCAGGGCTTGGAACTAGAAGAGCGTAAGTGAACATTATTGTTGTTACGTGGTTGAAAATCAGCTAACGTTACAACACGTCAGAGCTTAACTAGCTAACTTGCTTGCTAGCTAGCAGCATTGTTCATCGGACTGTGTGTGTGGATTAGCGGTTAGATTAAGAGCTGGTGAGAATAATAATAATAATAATAATAATAATAATAATAATAATAAATCCCAAAAAACAACAGAGCCGCTAACAGACCCTTGAGGAACACCTTTAACTTTTTTGTAAGTTAAAAAATACGAGCATGTATGCTCAGTTTGCACACCGTTTCGGCTTGCTAAAAAGCTAACTAGCGTGCTAACCGGATAATCCGCTAACCGCTAATCAGTAACAAAGTTCCATCAGCAGTCATGGCTGAAATATATCTGTCAAATTTAATAACAATTATAAACAAATGTAAAGTCTATTTAAATAAATATGAGACTCTCATAAACCCCTGTAATGTTTAATAAACACTTAGAACTTTTATATGCTTGATTTATGTAATGTGTGGAACAAATTAAATGCTTTTATTTTAAATAAAATATAATATCTCACGTGTGCTTGATGAAGCAAGAGTTAGCCTTCGCCTGTGATAGGAGATTAGCTCGCTGGTGGCTAAATCAGAGATTTTAAGAAAAAGAAACGCTAGCTCCACCATGTATTTTTGCTGGGTTGTAAAGGATATTCTCTGGATGCAAAGCATTCTGGGTAAGCTGTGTCCTTGCGGGGTTACGAGAGGACTTCTAACGAACATCGTTCGGGTTAATAAAATAACGTAGAGTCCTTAATGGTGACCAGGGGATCATTCCGTTATAGCTGTAAGCATTAGAAGCGTATTTTCGACTTGCGTAACGGACGAGGAACTGATGAATAACATCCCAGAAGTTCTGTAACAGTGTAATAGCGTCATGAATGTTTTGGACGCCAGTTAGATCGCAACGTCCCGAAGCCTACGGCGAAGTTAATCGTCTAATAAAGTCATGGAACTTCGACTGGAAGATCGACAAGGGACTGAAACGAGGGGAAATTGCGAGGCGAAGTGAGCAAGGGAGCATTAAGGAACATGTAAAATGACGAGTAAATGAGGAAAACACATCACAGCGTAATGAGCGATTTATTTTATCCGGGGTTAGATTACAGTTCCTTCTGGCTTCTCAGCTGATCTCTTCGCTCATCAACTTTATTTAGGGTTAAAAAAAAAAAAAAAGAAATAGAATTGGCTTTGTGGTTGAGGAAGTCAACGAGGGAGCGTTTAAAGAATAAAAACCATTCAGCAGCAATTGACGAGAAGATCCAGGATCTTCGCTGCGTTCTCCTGCGTTCTCCTGCAGCGTGCTGTCGTAAGAGCCGAGTGGTGTTTGTCGGGCGAATCGCCAGGTTTTATCTGCAGCTGGGTCATTCCGAGGATAAACCCTGGGCTGGACTGTCTGTTCTTCATCTCTCCTGATGTCAGCAGCTCCGCAAACGACCTCGAAAATCAGCTTAATGCAGCGGAGGAGAAGCTCCAGTCGCTTAAAGGGAGTTGGGAGTGTGTGTGCTGATAAAATTCAGCTACTACTTTCCTGCTCTCTCTATCCGTCTCGGAAAGGGGGAACGCACTCGGAAGCAACGGCTCGCTCTTTTTTTCCCTTTTGCATCGTTCCCTGTGCGTCTAGACTGGACCTCTGTTATCAGCAGACTATAGCAGAGGCATGTTAATGCACACTACACACACTGTACACACAGTATTTACACACTATACACACACTACACACACAGTATACACACACTACACACACTGTACACACAGTATTTACTCACTATACACACACTACACACACTGTACACACACTATACATACACTATACACACACAGAGTATTTACATACTGTACAAACACTATTTACACACTATACACACACTACACACACTATACACACAGTATACACACAGTTTTTACACACTATACACACACTACACACACACTACACACACACTACACACACTGTACACACACAGAGTATTTACATACTGTACAAACACTATTTACACACTATATACACACTACACACACTGTACACACAGTATACACACAGTATTTACAACTTTACACACAGTATTTACACACTATACACACAGTATACACACAGTTTTTACACACTATACATACACTACACACACTATACATACACTGAGTATTTACATACTGTACAAACACTATTTACATACTATACACCCTATACACACAGGATTTACAACTTTACACACACTATTTACATACTATATACACTATACACACAGTATTTACACACTATACACACACAGAGTACACACACTGCTCAGATTATACACACACCACACACCATTTATATACTGTACACACACTATATACACACTGTACACACTACACACATTATATACACACTACACACATTACACACACACTGTACACACACTGTACACACTACACACATTATATACACACTATACACACAGTACATACACTATACACACTATACACACAGTACATACACTATACACACTCAGTGTACATACTATACAAACTCTGTGCACACACCATATACACTACACACATTACACACACACTGGTCACACTATACATACACTATACACACTAACTGTACATATTATACAAACACTGAACACACACTATATACACACTGAACACACACTGTCAGTACGGCACAGTCCATAAAAGGCAAAGCTCACAGAGAGCTGAAAATGACAAAATGGCAACTAAACGGTGAAAGAGCGCCTTCTAAATCTTCTTCCTTTTATAGGGTGCCATTAGTTTTGTCCCGATTGAACAGCTAGTCATACTTGTTTTAATTTACGGATTTGTTTTGGAATATCTTTCTTTAATATGAAATGAAAAGTCATTAATATGAGATAAGTAAGTGATTTAGACGTGACGGTGTAATCCGTAAAGTCGCAGTAACTCATCGACAGTTCTCCGATTTAAAGCCGATCGATCGAGGTTCACGTTAAAACGTAATCTAACACCAACAGGAGGATGTGAGCAGTTTTTAAAGAACGAACAGGATGTTCACGAACACCACATTTGCATAACGAGCACTTCGTGAATAAATGTATTCGTATCCAGCGTGATAAACGAGGCCAGACGTCGGCCGCGGAGAAGCGCGCGAACTCCAAGTTGTGAAAACGCCACTTACGGACGCATTAATGAAAAACTGTTTGTGTGTGGTCTGATCGAGTGCAGCTGTGCGAAGAGTGTGAAGAAAGAAAAAAAAAAAAAAAAAAAGGGAAATAGCGTTAATTAATAATTACTTAAGTAATAATAACGATGAAATGAACTTTAAAAATAAACGATGTTTTGTCTTCTTCACTTTTCTTGCTGTTGTTGAGGATCAGTTCACGCTCCTTTGAGTGCAACGGGAGAGGGACTAGGGTCTCCACACACACACACACACACACACACACACACACACACACAGCTAACCCCTGTGCGCTGAGCTGTTATTGAAGCGCACCCTTCTGATTTCTGTTCCTCAGTAATGGGCTGCGCAGAACAAAGGAAATGACAGGCAATAAATGCAAACATCCATAATAAGGACCTGCGCTGCCTTTTCTCTCCCAAAAAACAGAGCGAGGGAATGCGGCTCTTCACTTTTTTCCATCCGTATCTAGTTGGAAATTGGAGCGCACTGCAGGAAGGACAGACCCTCCATCATGTTTAATAGATGGGAACAGACGATGCGGCTTTAGAGCTTCCTTTGGCTGAGCTCGAACATAAAGCAATGCAGATGTGGAGCGAAAGAGGGGGGAAAAGAGAGAAAGAAATACGAGCGAGTTATCTGTATTATTTCCCTCTGTGGCTCTGGGTTTAAAGCCGTAGCTCTGAAGTGCAACTTGTGCGTAGAAACGTGTGTGTTGTTGGACCTCTGACGATACGTCGGTGTACACTGTGATGATTTTACCATGTAATCAAACCACCGCAAGGCAAGGGTTCTGCGGAGAGTTCAGAGTTCGTAAACTGGAACTTCGTACACAAGAACCTCGTACAGCCTTAACGAGATCGAAGAATGGGTTCTAGATCTAGCTTTTTTTAACCGTAGATATCTTGTTGTAAGCGTGTGTGTGTGTGTGTGTGTGTGTGTGATGCTGTTATAAAATAAAACAATCAAAGACAAAGTGGTTACTGTTACCATCCTGAAGTTGATTAATTTCCTATAACAGCAACTTTTATTTATGATCATACTTTTTTATCCGTTTGTAGTTACCTTTAAGGTTGTGGAACATCCGTGAAACAAGTTGGTTCCTGTTCTCACTTAGGTTACAGCAGCTGTAAACAGTCGTTCCCTCACCAGCCTGTCTTTCTTTCCTCTCTCTTGAAGTTAATAAGACTAAAAAAATGCAGCTTGTCATGTTACTGAGAAACCCAAAGGAGCGTAAACTCCTCTGTCCTGAAGATGTCGGAAAACCTCAAGTTACAGCTTGACCTCTGACTGGTACAAAGCGCTGACACTGGAGACTCCTTCCGTACACGTTACCTAAACGATAAAGAAACCTTCACCATCAATGATTAGACTTTTCACCAACCTTCTGACCAATCAGCATCCAGAATCCTTCTGATGTAACCTGAACTTTTTAAAATAAATCCAATGTCATGCTCATGTGGATGTGATGACAAAAAAACGTTGTTTTTTAACGAAATATCCGTATTCGCATGGCAGAGTTTGTTGCGCAAGACGTCACGTTTACCCTCAATAAACACGTGATGGACTGTTTCTGACGCGTTGTTTGTCAGGACAGATTGAGTTTGTTTGCTTTGACCGTTGTCTAGGTTTGTTTATCGATTCTGTTCTTTTGCTTTAAAGCCGCGAGCGTATCGACGAAGGCTAATCGGTAAACAGCTAACAGGCTTTTTCACGTGTTATTAATTCGTTATATATAGCGCTGACTCCTCAGCGAACAATCTGCCAACGTCATGTTTAAGTGCTACGCGCAGAAAGCACTTCACAGCCATTAGGTTCTCATCAGCCTAGAAATGGTTTCTAAACAGCTTAATAAACTCCGGCACTCGCTCTTGAAGCTTGAATAGCGTTCCATCCGGCGTTAATGTCGAGCCGAGAAACGTTTCAAAGCGACCGACGGCTTTGTTTGTCGGCCCGGTCATACATCAGGGCCCGAGGAATGTTTACCCTGCCACTGAAACTCAAACAGAATGTGTTAAACACTTAGTGACCACCCACGCGCTCAGTGCCTCACGCCGCTTCTGCCTTCAGCGACGCAATTAACGCGCGAGCCGAGGCTTTTAAGACTTTAAACAAGGTTGCGAAAGAAAATAATGATGACATCGAGTGCAGCTTGAGAGGTTTCAGGCTTCGGGTAGCCGGGTCTGCATCGCTAATCATTCATCATTTAGCGAGAAAAGAGGCAGAAGGAGCAGCTGTGGAGGCAAACACAAGGCTATCAGCACATCTTTGATCCTTCAGAGGCCGTTTTTCTTTTTCGTCATCCGTTCAGACTCGAGCACCGTTGTCCCTGACCTCACCCTGCCCAAAGAGTAATGAGCGTAAAAATCGAACATCGCCAAAGAACAGCGTTTCCCAGAGCACTCGGCGGCTCCAGGGATTCCGAGCACTGCTGGAGAAGCGATCAGCTCTGCGGACAAAGTTATTAATAATGACATTAATAATTGCGCAGACCTGGTACAAGCATTACGGCGACAGGCGGAGGGGGAGGGGGCGTAATGGAAATCCCGGGTTTTGAGAAATAGAACCGGCGACTTCGCCAAAAAACGGTGTGTGGTACACTGCAAGGACACGCGTTCAGGTTCTAAAGTTTCCTCCAGGAGAAAGTGGAACCTGCCAAAGCTGCAGTGGCACCGGCGCTAATAACGCAGCTTTCCTTTTTCGGAAATGAGTCTACCATCCTGCCAGTCCAGCGCTCGCTGCACACAGGTACCGGTAATGATGTGGTTTACGTGGCCGTAGCCGAGCTTTAAGGTCACGTCACTTTAGCCTCGAGTAGTTGTGACAGAAACCTGGTTGAGGTTCTGCTCTGGTGAGTGCCAGAGAACCGCTGCTGTGGTCCTGGAGGTGGAACGGTAGACATGCAAATGATCGACGGGGTTCAAGTCCCTGTTAAAGTCCCCGGTGTGTTTATTTTTCTCAATTCATTACATCATCTTGGCACAACAACGTCGCTCCGATCAAAGTTTTAATTACTACATTACACCACAGCGCTGTTGATTTTTGTCAAACTCTGCAGAAAGGTCAAAAAAAAAAAAATTGTGTAACAAGAAAATTGGGCAGATTTAAAACGTTTGTGTAAAATCTCGCTAAATGTTTCCCCAGAGTTACAAACTGGACATTCTCATCTTTTCCTCTTCAGTTTACTTTACTAATGAAAGTGTGGAATGTAAAAAATAAATAAATAAATAAACTCCAATTATTTCCATCGAAATTTCCGAAAGTAACTGGCGAAAGCCGGGTGTGATCAGTGTGTTAATAGGGTAAAGGGTGGGATTAATGCTCGTAGCTTTACACACGAGACATCAATCAAAATGGTTCTTGTTTTTTATCCTTCCAGTAAACTCCGCTCCACTGAATAAAGATAAAGCCAAGGCCAAAGAGTCCAACACTTTCACATGAATCAGATCCAGCAGTAGAAAATTCTAATCGAAGCCCAACCCTTTTGGTCCTGGTTCATCTCAGGCAAGAGAACAACATGAGGATTTGATCCAGCGTCTCTGCTGGGGATTTCGCTCGTCCATCTCCGTTCACTCAGAGTTGCTAATCTGTCTCCGGGGAGCCATAGATGAGCAGAGGAGGGAAGCGGAGCAGCACCAACCAAAATAAACACACGCCGTGACAGGGAACGGGGTTAGCCGTAGCATCGCACGAACAGAGAGCTCGAAAAAACAAAACAAAACCAAACAAAAAAACCACGCATCCTTCTCCGACCTGTGTCGCAGCGTTGCGGTTCGCTAACGGGCTAATGAAGTCACTGTTAGCGCCGAGGGAGCTAGCAGAGCCGCCGTTTCCCACACCGCTTAGCAAACTATCGGTTTGACCTTAGCGGTCCTCCTGAGTTTTTTTGATTCATCGTTAGGAACTTCCTCGAGGAGTCTTAAGTGCTTTTCCGTACAGAAACCGCTAAAGACATTTTCAGTCTTGCAGGAAAAAAAAGGAAGCGAGGTTCTTTCTTTTCTTTTTTTTTTTTTTCCTCGAGGACAATTATTTCCATGTTGTGACATCGGATGGGTAAAGGATTGAGTTTAATGGCATGCGGTCCGTTAAACCGCAGGATTTATGAAGTCGCACAGAAATACAGACATTAGGAACAGACATTAGGTCGCATGTTCATCGAGAACTGTAGAGTGCTGGATTCTGATTGGTCCGAAGGTGTTGATTTCAGTCTCTATAAAGGAGCGCAGGTATAAATCACAGGTTTAGGTTAATGCGCTCGTCGTCGTTTCTATAGTAACAGCTCTTTCACAGGGACTTGTTCAGTGGACACGTCACATAAACATTTATGGAAGGAGTCTCCAGTGTCAGCGCTTTGTAACAGTCAGAGGTCAAGCTGTAACTTTACGTCATTTTCAGGAAAGAGGAGTTTACGCTTCTTTGCATTTTTTTGTGTGTGTGTGTTATTAACTTCGAGAGAGAGCAAAAAGAGAGGCTGGTGAAGTTATAGGAAGCTGCTATAACTTGTTTCACGGATGTTCCACAACAGTAAATGTAACTATAAGCAGATAAGAAATATCAAAGGATGACGCGTATAACAGAAACATTGCTGTGGTAATTTGAAAAGTAATAAAACACCTGCATAATTAAAAATATTAAAATATTAAACAAACAGTAATTCCACCTATAAACGCTGGGAATGGGCGGGGCCTAAAAGGGCGGAGTGATACCAAGCCGCACTGAGGAAGAACATGAATTCGGTTGTCCAAGATGGCTGCCGTCACGCGTTTAGCGCCGCTGTAAAGTTTTGTCTCGAGCGATACTTACGTTGTGATAATACAGCAAGAAAAGTGCAAAAGTTTACGCACCCTTGGGACAAAAACAAAAGATCGCGTGATGACATAACAAAAATAGGTTACGTTACGTTGTTAATAGTGGGGGAAAACCCGAAATGGAGTTAGTCCAAAAGTTTTCACCCCCCCTTTTCTTAATATACATGTGATGTAGCTATTCTCTAATAGCATGTACGTGTATGTCCACTCTTTGCCTCTTTGCCTTTGTAACTGCCTCCATCTTCTTTCATATCCTCTGTAACAGCTTCTGGATCCTATCGCTTGTTCTATTCAGTCCCTCCACCCACCTTTAACACTTTGCACATTCTTTCTAAAACATCTGTTGTAACTCAGATATATCACATGTCTCTCTCTCTCTCACACACACACACACACACACACACACTGCCTTATCCAGATCAGATCTGGAGACCAAAAAATCCTTTGTTGTGTTGGTTTTTCCTCATGTAGACTGTTGTCTTGTTTCGACATCTTAAGAATGAATTTCTGGATTACCTGTAACCATAGATACGTTGTAAAATTGATGTCTGGTTTTCTTTTACAGGGGGTGCTAACTTTTGCACTCGACTATCTTTTGATCTATTTTCCGTAGAGCTTTCGGACGTTTTTCTGGTCCTGGTGTTCCTCTGTGTGCCTGCCAGTCATCTCTAACCAGTCACATGGATGAATAAAAAAAGTGATGATGACATCGCGCGTAGACGGCGATAACGTAGTCGCTGATATGTTTTGACCTGAAATAAAGAAATCCAGTGTCGCATTGTCTTTATTAAGCTGAGAGTTGAGTTGTCTGGCTTTGTCTGAGATACTTTTGCCTGCAATGCTGCTATTTTTAATCATTCCTGCTGCACATTAACTGGCTCACATGCTCTTTATCGTGACCTTAAGTCACATCTGGCTTTCTGGCCTTCACCAGAGCAATTCGCGTTTTTATGGACTCCTCCGGCGTGTGGTTATACAGATGAGGTACGCCGCTCGGAGAGTAACCACCTATAATGTTTCCCTCGAGTGCACTCTTTTAAAACACGCTCGCATAAACCTGAGAGCAGCTCATGAGCCGTGCGTCCCCACATTTCTCTCCACGAGCGCTGAGGGAGGATCCTCGCCGAAGATTTGGGTGTTTCTGGGTTTTTCTTGGCCGTGCCGCGGCTCCGTTTTCGCCGCCCGGACGACTAGCGAGTGTGCGAAAGGCTCCGTGCGAGAAGCGGAGAGATTCGCAGGTTCTGGGAAATGATGCATGGGTCATTAGGACCGGGTCCAGCCTTCGTCCCTCCCTGCTGATGCATTACGGAGTGATTAGTGAGAGAATCCGTCTTTGAGCGGACAATCCGATAAAATCAATTCATCACGCGAGGCGGGGAGGAAGCGGCGTCCGTGCGCACGGTGGAGGTGCACGCGGCAGTCTTCGGGCTCAGGGGATCACGCAGGAATTAGGAGACTGAGTTACTGAATTAGGCGACGTGAAGCATCAGCAGCCAACAAGTGCAGAGGAGTCAGTCTCGCAATTAAAGCTGGAACGGTTTTACGAAAAAAATATGTAGGCATTTTTCCCCCCATTTTCCCCGTTTACCTCAAATACACTTCCACCACACATCCAGACGTGTTCCGTGTCTGACGTTTATGTCTTTACTGTTACTCTGAAGCTGTGAGGCGAAAGCAGCTAACAGGAAGCTGTCGCACCCTAAACGTCTTTCTGTAGGTCTGTGGTTTAGGACGCAGCAGGACTTCATGTCATCCAGACACATCAACATGGACTTAACTAAAGGAGAGAGAGAGAGAGAGAGAGAGAGAGAAAGGATGGATGGATGGATGGATGGATGGATGGATGGGTGGGTGGAAGAAAGGAAAAAGGAATAGATGAAAGAAAGAAAGAAAGAGAAAGAAAGGATGGAGGGAAGGAAAATGGAATAGACGAAAGAAAGAAAGAAAGGCTGGATGGAGGGAAGGAAAATGGGATAGATGAAAGAAAAGAAAGGATGGAGGGAAGGAAATGGAATAGATGAAAGAAAGAAAGGCTGGCTGGCTGGATGGATGGATGGATATAAAAAGAATAGATGGAGGAAAGAAAGAAAGAAGGAGAAAGAAAGGATGGAGGGAAGGAAAATGGAATAGACAAAAGAAAGAAAGAAAGGCTGGATGGAGGGAAGGAAAATGGGATAGATGAAAGAAAAGAAAGGATGGAGGGAAGGAAATGGAATAGATGAAAGAAAGAAAGGCTGGCAGGATGGATGGATGGATGGATATAAAAAGAATAGATGGAGTAAAGAAAGAAAGAAAGAAACGATGGAGGGAAGGAAGGAAAATGGAATAGATGAAAGAAAAAGAAAGAAAGAAAGGCTGGATGGATGGATGGATATAAAAAGAATAGATGGAGGAAAGAAAGAAAGAAGGAGAAAGAAAGGATGGAGGGAAGGAAAATGGAATAGATGAAAGAAAGAAAGAAAGAAAGAAAGAAAGAAAGAAAGAAAGGCTGGATGGAGGGAAGGAAAATGGAATAGATGAAAGAAAAGAAAGGATGGAGGGAAGGAAATGGAATAGATGAAAGAAAGAAAGGCTGGCTGGATGGATGGATGGATGGATGGATGGATGGATGGATATAAAAAGAATAGATGGAGGAAAGAAAGAAAGAAGGAGAAAGAAAGGATGGAGGGAAGGAAAATGGGATAGATGAAAGAAAGAAAGAAAGAAAGAAAGGCTGGCTGGATGGATGGATGGATGGATGGATGGATATAAAAAGAATAGATGGACTAAAGAAAGAAAGAAAGAAAGGATGGAGGGAAGGAAATGGAATAGATGAAAGAAAGAAAGAAAGGATGGATGGATGGATATAAAAAGAATAGATGGAGTAAAGAAAGAAAGAAAGAAAGGATGGATGGAGGGAAGGAAAATGGAATAGAAGAAAGAAAGGATGGTGTTTCTTTTCAGTGTTGTTTGAGATAAACAGATTTATTAAAATGTTATTAAAATGAAATCTTACAGACTCGGTGTGTAAAACCGCACACAGCTATCAGTAAACAGCGAACAGGACGGAGCGTTAATGCAGGTTTGTGAACGTTAAAGTCCAGAGTGATGCTGATGTTTGTGACTTTCTCTCCCTCTCTCTCTCCCTCTCTCCCTCTCTCTCTCTCTCTCTCTCTCTCCCTCTCTCTCTCTCTCTCTCTCTCTGCTGCCAGGAGTGGGAGAACGACAGCGTCTGGTTTTTCTCTCTGCGATATCTGGCCGTTTCACGCTTTCTGAAGCTGGGACGCCGCCAAACCTCCGTGTCCTCGGTTTCCTCTTCCACTCGCAGGAATACACAGATGTGAGCTTCAACCGCTCTTTCAACAAAACAGGTAAAACCCACGAGAGTTAGCGCTGTGCCGCGTGCACACGACTGAACACACAAGGAGTTCAACAGATCACATGACCACAGCTGACTCCGCCCCTCATCTGAACCTCAACCATTCAGTTACACACCAGTTACCAGTATGGATAAACTACATCACACTCCAAACTTTACTTAATGTCCAATTAGCAAACTTTACACCATGAAATTTACAAACATACTGAAACAGCAAAGATGTGTAACTTTAGTAAATGTTAACTTTACATTTAATGAATTAGTAAACTTTAAACTGTAGATTTTTACAAAAACACTGGATAATTAAACATTTTATCTGGAACTTAAGTACTGAATTATTTAATGTTAACCTTACAATGTAAACTTTACAAACAGGCTAAATTAGTATTCTGAACATTTACACTGAACATTTTGAAAACAGACTGGCTTGGTAAACATTACTTTTACACATTAAAACTATACAAGCATTAAATTTACACCATGAACTTTACAAACATATGGAATTAGCAAGCTTTAATTTTATACCTTGAACTTTATATATTGCTCTAGTAAATGTTAACTTCACAATGTGAACTTTGTAAAAAATAAACCAATTTAGTAAGCTTTACACCATGTACTTTACAGAAATACAGAATTAGTAAACTTTACACCATGTAGTTTACAGAAGTACAGAATTAGCAAACTTTACACCATGTAGTTTACAGAAGTACAGAATTAGCAAACTTTAACAGTAAGCCATGCACTTTAGAGAAATACTGAATTAGTAAACTTTACACCATGTATTTTACAGAAATACGGAATTAGTAAACTTTACACCTTGTACTTTACAGAAGTACAGAATTAGCAAACTTTAACAGTAAGCCATGCACTTTAGAGAAATACTGAATTAGTAAACTTTACACCATGTATTTTACAGAAATACAGAATTAGTAAACTTTACACCTTGTACTTTACAGAAGTACATAATTAGCAAACTTTAACAGTAAGCCATGCACTTTAGAGAAATACTGAATTAGTAAACTTTAGCTTTACACCTTGAACTTTGCAAACTTTACAAAGTCACTGAATTACTCAACTTTAGCTATGCACTGTGAATCATACTGAAGTCATAAACTTCACACACCCATTTTTAATTAACTCAACTGTAACTTTGTATTAAACTAGTAAAGTTATGCTCAAGTTGTCAACTTCAACAAAAGAATGTGTGAAATTAGTAAACGTCAACTTTAGTAGGGTTCTGAATAAGTTAAATTAATCTTTATAATTGTGTGTGTGTGTGTGTGTGTGTGTGTGTGTGTGTGTGTGTGTGTGTGTGTGTGTGTTCAGCTCTGTTTGGAGATCAAATATTCTTCAGAAAGTAATTCATTATTTATTATTTATTATTTCATAAAAACCAACCAAAATATTTGCCTTTCGTTATTGAGGTCATGGTTAGAAGTTTGGTTTTGAACTGCAGTAAGACACAAATCAAAGAAAATATATAGTTGTGTGTGTGTGTGTGTGGTTTCCCTACCGGACGTACAGTAAATACACTGACATGGATATTAATGTTAAAGTTTAGACAATTAAGTATTATGATATACTGAATAATGACCACCGTGACACACACACACACACACACACACACAGCGTGTGTAGAAAGAGAGAACAGTGTGTGTGAGTGTACAGTGGCTGTAAGGAGGAATTCGCTGTCATAACACTGCGACTCTGACATTAAACGGCCGGATGCACCTTAAGTGTCCTCCATAAAATAGTGTGTGTGTGTGTGTGCGTGTGTGTGTGTGAGAGAGAGAGAGAGAGAAAGAGAGCGAGACACACACACACACACACTCACACACACACACACACTCGCTGTCTGTGGTGTGTCCAGGTCGGAGTTTATTTAACTCTCCTGTCCTTTTCACCTCGACTGCTTCCATTCACTCACATTTTTTAGAGTTTTATTTATGTTTTATTTCCTCCTTTATTTCTGTCTCTACATCTCTCTCTCTCTCTCTCTCTCTCTCTCTTTCCTTCTCTATCTCTCCCTCTCTCGCCCTATCAGTCTCTCTCTGTCTCTTTCTCTCCATCTATCTTTCTCTCTCTCTATCTCTTTGTGTCTCTTCCTCCATCTCTCTCTTTCCAGCTCTCTCTTTCCATCTCTCTCTCTCTCTCTCTCTCTCTCTCTCTCTCTACCTGTTTCTCTGTCCTCTATGCCCTTTTGATTGATCCATGGAGGATGTGTGGCTTCTGTACCTGTCAGTCACAGTGAAGGAGGCGTGGCCTCGGTACCTGTCAGTCACAGTGAAGGAGGCGTGGCCTCTGTACCTGTCAGTCACAGTGAAGGAGGCGTGGCCTCTGTGATTGACTCCATTAAAATGCTTCAGTCAGTTAGAACTGAGTTTATATCAGTGATGGAGTCTGATGTAATCACTGAATAAAATCATCTCTAACTTTTGGGCCTTAAATCCATCTGCTTCAAAAACACACACACACACACACACACACACACACAAGATAAAACATACACACACACACTGTGTAAGACATCAGGAGGTTGGAGATGAACTCATCCTCTGCACGCTGTGAGCGACTTTATTGTTCTGGATAATATTGACTCAACTTTGAGCTCCATCGCATCGACCTTTAATGGTGTTTATGCAGAACTGAGCGAGATGGGGGGATTTCTGAAAGTGTGTGTGTAGGTGTGTGTGTGTGTGTGTGTGTGTAGGTGTGAGGTCCGGTGTCTTATAGAAACAACAAACACACTCGAACACGGGAGGAACGCTTCCCAGAACCGACTCTGAAGCAGCAGGTTTAGATGTTACGCTATCCTTCCGCTCGTGACCTTCATTCCAGCTCCTGAAGTCGTCTTTGTCTGGTAGAAACAGAATGATCCGAATTCACGGAATTCACGGATCCGAATTCATTCAGAAAGTTCTTTAGAAAGCTAGAAATGCTAACCGTTGAGAACCCCCGAGGAAAGCTTCTATTTTACTAAGAGTGCTCTAACACGGTTTCCATCACGGCCTTGATTCTGGAAGGTTCTCCTCCTTACATCACAACTTCATGTACTGAATTAGTAAAGTTTATTTAATGATTATTTTCCCATAACAGCACGTCCTGAAGTCTTTTATTCACCACAACGACTTTGACAACGATTACAGTTTTTTTTAATTTGCCAATGAACGACATACGTCATACTTTTAGCGTTTAATGTTCACGAAACAAGTCAGTTCCTGTTCTCACTTATGTATATAGCATCCTGTCTTTTTTCTCTCTCTTAAAGTTACTAAGGCTACGTTTACACGACAACGATGTAGTCAAAAAACGGAAAAGTTTTTCTCTTGCGTTTTCAAAAAGTTTCATGTATACGCGACAACGCTTTCAAAACGATTCGCGGTTACACATATCCGCGATAACGGCCAAAAACGCCGCATTACGTACGCCAGGCCAGTAGTTGGCGCTGTCAGCTTGTTAGTCGGTTGTAATATTGGTGAAGTAAATCCACACTTTGCTGAAGAAGCGTTAGCAAACTCTTGAGCAGCAACAACGATACCATGTACTCCGCCATCGTTGTGTATGTTTGTTCGCGCTCGCCTTTACGATAGACACGTACTGCGCATGTCTACGTACCTAACACGTACTACGCACGCGCACGACGTCACCGTTTTCAAAGATTCCCGTATCGGATGTTTACATGGAGACGATAACGGCGGCGAGAAAAAGGTTCCCGTTTTTTGGCTGAAAACGTTGTCGTGTAAACGGCCCCCAAGACAAAAAAAAAAAAACAAACACACACTTGACTTGTCGTGTTACCAAGAAACAACAAAGTGTAAACTCCTCTAAACTCTTTACAGCTTTATCTCTGACTGTTACACCACACTGACACTGGAGACTCCTTCCATGAATGTTAAACAAACACATTTCTCCTTATGGAGAGCTTCTCTGTATTAACGATGACACGTGTTTATTAGTCTGTTTATTATTTGCGGAGCATCTGTTGTACAAGCCCCTGTGGACGAGCTGTTACTATAGAAACATTATGCATTACAATCAGACCAATCAGAATCCAGAATTCAACAGGGCTGTGGTGTAGTAACTGATTTTGCGTATAGTTTTTGACTCCCGTGTATCAGTGTATAGCTCCATGATCAATCACACGTCTGGATTTCTCATGACAGATCCGACTAGAAAAGCTCAGCTCGGATCTGTGGTTGCCTTCCTAAAGCCGGCTTTCCGCTGTTAGACATGTGCGTACACGTTTATTCAAATATAAATATGTTTTAGGTGCATTGAGAACATTTTCTTCCCTTCATACCTCTGAATCTCGCCAACAGAAACCTGGCGATGTTCGCAACAACGAGACGCGTTACTTAACTGGACCTGAATTCCTTTCACCTGAAACATCATAAACACAATACGACTTCTGTTTGACACAACAATGGTGTGTTTTGTGTGTGTGTGTGTGTGTGTGTGTGTGTGTGTGTGTGTGTGTGTGTGTGTGTGTGTGTGTGTGTGTGATTTTAAAACACCTGTCCTTTGTATTTCTCTGGAAGGAGACGTGTCCTGCACGACTGAACAAGTTCAGTGTCTCATGGTAACGTGTTAAGGTTTCTGTCTGGTATGAGGAGTGATATTCCAATAGGAAATATTAAACTATGTGAGAAACTCACACACACACACACACACACACACACACACACACACACACTTTTTTTTTTACGGAGACCAACTAAACGTCCCCACATGGTCAAAAACATGAATTTCTATGATTATAAGGACATTTGTTCAACACAAAAGTCTAAAATCCTGCATGCATATGCACACACACACACACACACACGTTCTGGAGACCACTGTGGGGTCCCCACAAGGTCAAGGTCATAGACACACACACATCTTATCTTATCTTATCTTATCTTATCTTATCACCTGCCATAAACATATATTGATATCAATATAGGGGCATTTGGTCCTAACAAATGATAACAGGAGAGCGCGCACACACACACACACACCCCTGTCGCGCGCGCGCACACACACACACACACACACACACACACACACACCCCTATCATGCACACATAGACACACACACCCGTCACACACCCATCACACACACACACCCCTCTGTTGTACACACATACATACACCCGTCTCACACACACACACACACCCGTCATACATACACACACAGACACACACAGACACACACTCGTCACACACAAACACACACAGCCGTCACACACACACACATGTTCTGGAGACTACTGTGGGGTCTCCACAATGTCAAGGTCATAGACACACACACACCTGCCAAAAACATATATTGATATCAATATAGGGGCATTTGGTCCTAACAAATAACAAAGTTTTCCAGGAGAGCGCACACACACACACACACACACACCCCTGTCATACACACACTTTCACACACCCACACACACACACACCCCTCTCATACACACACTTACACACACCCTACAGTGCATGCCACTAGTTAAGGATACTAGTCATTGCACTTTGTGTGTGTGTGTGTGTGTGTGTGTGTGTGTGTGATCAGTACAGGATCATGATTCAGTTATTTGATACAATTAAAGCCGCTCTTTATGTAAATAATGCGTTTAATTACATGTGAACTGTCATGTGAATGTAAACGCTGGCTGATGTGTGTTTACTCACGGGTTTAATGTTTTATTATCCATCCCTGTATGTAATTACACACGTGCTTTGATCTGAGCGCTGTCGATCGGGAGTGTGTGTGTGTGTGTGTGTGTGTGTGTGTTATAGCCAGGGGAAAGGAGGTGTAATTCTGTTAAACATGACACTCTGGATGAAAAAAAAAAAAACTACAAAGACAAACATTGCTCATCACAAAAATTCCAAGTGGGCGTGTCCCAGTTCGTGGATAAAAATGTACCAGTACATTTTTAAAGCTTGTTGTAAGTTGGACGCCATTTTGTAAAAAAAAAAAAAATAAATAAAAAAATAAACACATTTGCAGTGATTAATGGTCGCATTCTTCTCATTCATATAATCATCGTATTTTATCTTTTGTGTTTACGTTGCATCGTATTATTATTATTTGACAGTAAAAGAAAACTTGGATCGGGTTTTTCCGCATTTTCTGTCCGTGAGCTTTTTCGGGTTTAAAGGTGTGTGTTAGTGTTTCAAGGCGGTGGTCTAGAAGCTGTTGAAAACCCCCTGATAATCTGAAAATAAATAACTAAAGTAATTATAAAAGTAACTAAAGTTAAAATAATCAGCTAAAGCAGGTGCATAACCCGACTCTGAATACCAGGAACTTTCTCCATGTAAATACTGATGTAACGTTTTGGACGGATCCGTGTAGTGAGAAGGGTCTGGACTGGGACACTTACTTTCTCTCAGTCTCTCACACACACACACACACACACACACACACACACACACCTTTACTCACTAACACACACACACACACACACACACACACACCGTACGTCTTGGTGTTTTGTTTTTTTATCAGCACTCCTGATCTGCAGTAGATGAGTGTGTGTGGTGTTTGAGACAAAAGCGAGATTGTAGCTAGGCCTCGATTGCAAAAGGTGTTTTCCGAGTACACACACACTCACACACACACACGTGCGCACACACACACACACACACACACACACAATCCGACGTTGTCTTCCATTTGGCAGGAAGGAAAAATGCATCATGTGGAAAGAGACAGATGAAAACATTCCCCGTGGCAGATCCTCCCTCCGTCCTCCGTCTCCGTCTCTTTCTCTCCATCGTTCATTATTAAACTCGTAAATTTGGACGTTGACGACGTGGACAGGTCGCCGTGGCGCTGTACGGCTTCGGGCCTCTCGCTGCAGGTGACTGGGGCTCGGCGTAGGTTAAACTTCCTGTGTGCACCGATGCGAACACACACACACACACACACACACACACACACACACAGCTGCAGCTTCACCTTAATCCTGCTTTATTACTGTAAACACTCGCACGTCACATCCATCAGTCACATCTCACACAGCTCTATTCATAACTCACACTCTGTTCTCTTCTGTTCTGTCGCTCGCCCCGGACTTTATCTCTCCTCCTTTATCTGTCTTTCTTTCTCCTTAAGTCTTCACACACACCAAATGAGAACAGTTTTATTCGTTTAACTAGCGGGAAACACAAAACACGTACGATTCGCCGTGAAAGCGTCCGTCATCCACTGCAGTATAAATACGAGCGCTAGGTGATTAAATACGGTGAAAGTAAAAACGGTCAAAAACACAAACATTTACGTTGTTTCTTAAACGTTTTTTAGAACGCATTTACACTGTACACATTCTTTACACTTTTACAATACATTTGTTTCTTTACAGTTTTACACTTTTACAAATCATTTACATTCATTAAATCTTTTGCATTAGAGTTGTTTTCTTTACACTTTTACAACACTTTTACATTCTTTACACATTTACATGTGCAGTCTTTACATTTTTGCAATACATTTACATTGTTTTTCGTAAACTTTTTTTACAATGCATGTGCAATCTACAGTTTTACAATATGTTTACATTCTTTACACGTACATTCTTCAATGTTTACATTCTTTACACGTACATTCTTCAATGTTTACATTCTTTACACTGTTACAATACATTTACATTTTTTTTTACACTTTTAAAACGTTTTCATGTTTTTTTTACACATTTATATATATTTCAATGACAATAAATTTGCATTTATACTTTTACAAAAAAATTTTTTTTACATTTACATTCTGTGTAATGATTTTGAAGCTGTTGCCTGAAGTTATCTGATTCAGGAGAAACTCTGATGTCGCCGATTCAGACAGAAATAAAGTCACTTTTATTCAAGTATTTCGTGTTTGTTTAGAAAAAATAATTTTTGTGAATAATTTGTGGCAGCAGTGAAAACGTGTCACGCTCGTTCCTTCTTTCCTTTTATTCTCTTTCTCTCCGTCTTTCTCCCTCTCACACACTTCTCTCGTTCTCTTTTCTCTCAGTCTCTTACTTTTCACTCCTTTTTCTTCTTCTTCACTGTTTTTCTCTCACGACTCATTAAAACGTTCATTTCTTTTTTTCTCGGTCATTTTTTTTTTTATTTAAAAAACTTCCACTTCATTTCCACTTCACACCTCGAGAAAGAGAACGATGTCAGAGTTTTCATCCTCAATCCTGAATTTCTTGGTTTTTCTCCGCAAAGGTCAAAGGTCGTCTGAATCCAGAGTGTTTGCATTCCTTCTGAGGCACTATAAACTCACTGAGTTAAAAAGCATTGGGGACAATACTGACACACACACACACACACACACAGTCACACACACACACGTTCAGCGGTGACCTCAGGGAGACGGCAGCCAATCGTCTCCCTCCGCTAACTCGATCCCAGCATGCCGCAGGAGGCCGGGCGTTAGCCTCATGGCATGACAGTGTGGAAAAGCAGAGCAGCTGCTGTTCGCTCATAAACCAGAGACTCCTCATGAGATTAGCATGACAGAATCGCTAATGCTAGCTCTCAGGCTAAATTAGCAAAAGTTCATTTCACACTTGTTTCAAAAGTTCACCTGGAACAAGCGCTAAAAGTTAGCAAAACACTTTTCACGCTTTTCATTCTTTCACCGTTGAACAGTAAACGACGGCATAATTAAATTTTTAGGCTAAATCAAAACCTGCTTAAAATGTTAGCCAAATGCTATCATGCTATCATGCTAGTCTCTCAACCTGTAAATGATACAGATCATTGTATCATCGCAGGTGCTATGTATAAAGCAGATTAAATGGTTAGCTTGATTTTAGCTGAGTTAGTAAAAGTGCTAGTCCCTGACCTCTGTAAATGATGGTGTGTGTAAATACCAGAAAGATTATACATTATATTCTGCTCATTAAAAGTTTTATAGTAACATGTTAGCAAAATTTTGTTCACGCTAGTGCCATTCAGGTGATGCTAGCATGCTTGTGCTAAGCCGTTATTCGCAGTGCATTTACATTCTTACGCTTTTACAATACATTTAAAAAAGATGTTTATTACAATTCTACAGTCAATTTTGCGTAACGACGTTTGAGATGTTGGCTTTGACATTAGCAAAACTGTTAGCTAATGTTGTCATGCTAGCTGTCTCACACTTCAGCTTTAGCGCTAAAACTTCAATTTGGGCGTTTTGGACAAGGTTAGCGTCACCTCCCTCGCTACGTCGCCTCCCTCTTCATTACATTCCCGTGCTGTGATGGCCAACGCGCGAAAGCGTTCCTGTTCCGCGCTCCTTGGCAGGTGAATGTTTTCGCAAGCGATTAATTACAGCTCCGTCAAACGCAGAGGCTCTTCGTTAAATATTTGTTGCCATGGCAAGCAATCAAGCTAAATACAGACCTCTGCGTTTCCTAATTAGCATCTCATGTCCCTCTTGGATTCCTAGTGTCCTTATCTGCGCCGTCTAATCGCTATGAACACACTCCACCACTGCCGAGTGCGCTAAAGTAGACTTTGGCTCGGGAACGACGGGGAAGCCGGCCAAATATTTCCTCTCTTTTCAAAAAAAAAAAAACATACAAAAAAAAAACGTTGGGAAAATTTTTGCCGCTAATGTGGTGTGGGTCAGGATTTTTAGCTGGACCTCTCTCTCTCTCTCTCTCTCTCCGTTTCTCGCAGAACAAGTGCGGTTTTTCCAGATGTAGCGGTGTGTTGTATTTGAAACAGATCTGTTGTTTAACCTTACGACGAGGGCCCTCGACCCCTTCGGCTAGTCGGCGATATCCATCTCCCGCCGCTCCCCGCTGCGATAATTAGATTTTTTTTTTTTTTTGGAATATCGCAAATTAGCGAGGAGGAAATGATTCATTTCGGGAGTAAGATAGCCGGAGAAGTGGTGTTTTTAAAAGCTGATCTCAGACGCCTTATCTGTCTGAAATGCGCTTTTAGCCGTATCAGGTTAGGGCTCTGCGGGTCGCAAATTGGGACGAGGCAGGACGTCCCACCAAAACAAATACGCCGGATAACTCCTGCTTCTCTCGCCGCGTGTAAAGCAGGACGAATTACCGAGTAACTTTAGACTGGCAGGCAGGTTCGTAAAAGATAAACATTTCAAAGTGAACACAGATGTGAGTGCCATCAAACATCCGAGTGCTTCCCCCCTCGCTTTAATAGCTGCCAGAGCAAAAGCACGAGCTTTAATAGGAATATTAATCCGAGTTTGCGAACGTGGCCTGGGAATAGCCTTTTTAATCACGTTTATTTTTTTATTACTCAGTAGTAACAATTTTGTTACGAAGCACTTCAAGCTACTAAAGAGATGCCTTTGGTTCAGATTTTAGAGCCAGAAATGTTTTCTTTCTGATTTTACAGCGTTTTTTTTTTTTTTTTACACCGAACTGCGATTTTATCCGCGACACACGCGTCTTCACCTTCGATCGTAATCAGCGTGAAGTGAAAACCGGCTGGGTGATGAACTTTGACCCCGTTTACACCTGGGACTGCGTCCAGCGATCCGATTTTTACGTTTTTTTTTTTTTTTTTTTTAGACGAGTTTATTTCCATTTGGTGAGTCTGATACGCAGATACGTGTTAATATGCAAATTAGCTCATTAAATTAGAACAGATTTCGTTTATTAGTCGTTTTCTGACGGACAGAGACGCGCCGTTTTTGATCTTCTTGCACTCCGGTTAGCGAAACTGAAATATGAATACGTTTAAATATGCAAATTTACTCAGTATTCTGACATTTTAAAAATTTCTTTAGTTATTTTTTTTATTGAATAAGTTTGAAGCGTGAAATTTGTGCTGTTTTGATTCTTGGTAACGTTTTTAAAGGTATTTATGGAGAAAATTCATGAATATCAGGAGTATCTCCGCATCCATTCTCACTAGTTAGCGAGATCGAAATGAATATGCAAATGAGCTCGTTAGTAAATTAGCGTTTATTTCACGCCATTTTCAATCTCGCCGCTGGTTAAATCGGAGAGTTTGGACACACGGATTCCTTTACACTCGTATAACGGCGCCGGAATGAGTCTCGGGCCTCGTTCACGCTTGTTTCACGCGTGTCGGGATTATATCCAGGTAAAGATTATTTACATATAAATAGTATTTAAATCTTTAAGACCCGTTGTTGATGCGAACGTACTGCAGAATGAAGTAAAACGCGGTTTCAGGACTGATGAACTTCATTAGAGGAAAAACATTCAGACAAAAATCAAACGCACGTCATGCAAGTATGCGGAATGCTAAACTGGCGGCTATAAGCTGCGCGTGCTTGTTAGCAAAATTAGCCTTGTGGGTCGAGGGCAAAACTAAAGAAGCAAAGCTCAGACTTGGAGGGAGGTTGTGTGAGGATTTCTGCCTTTAATCCGTTCCTGATACCTAACAGTTTTATTTCAATGTCGAACAGATGTGCGGCGTTTCGTATCGTTTCCGCAGCAGAGCCCTGGTGCCGGCTGCAGGGACGGAATAACGGAGAGTACGACTGATTCAAAGCGACGTGTTTGGAAGTTGTGGGTTTGCTGTTTATGCTACAACTGTTTTCTGGCTCGAGTATAAAAATACAAAAGTGCTGCTTTATAATCTGGACAAAATAACAACAACAACAACGACGACGACGATGATGAAAAAAACGCAGCAGGTTACAGATTACATGGATTTCTAGTCGTGATTGTTTTTTTTTTTCCGGCGTTAAGCAGCAATCTCTATTGCTCAGTTATTAGGCAGTGTGTAAGACGTGGAAGACTTTCTGATCCCGATGTTCCGGTTAAATCTGATTGGCTGTGAGCGTGGCGTGTCACTCAGCTTCTCCCAGGTTTTCCCAGACTCCCCTGCTGCACCGCTGTCTATTTCAGGAAGCGGTGTTGCGGTTAACGTTCTCCTTGTCCTTAGCGTTTTTTTTTTTTTTTTTTTCCCTTCTCCACACTACACATGTAATCAGCTCGCCGTCCAAACCACACACGCTCGACCACAATGTCGGAGAATCGCCGCTGTTCCGCTGCACACGGCATTAACCAATCACACGCTGAGGAAGGGGTGAGGCGCGGGCCACGACTCGGCCACATTAATCACCGCCGACAGCGGGGACGGATGCCTGGCGTTCTTGCCTTCGATTAGCGGCCCTGAGCGCTGATATTAGCGCTGAGAGAAAACAATATTTTCCTGAGCGGCCTTCTGCCTCAGGCCAACGTTATTTATAGAGTCACGGTGTGTGTGTGTGTGTGTGTGTGGGTATAGGTGTGTGTGTGTGTGTGTG
>CM040977.1:32271016-32281104 GCA_022985145.1 Pangasius djambal
ATGTCTAAAAAAATTCAATTATTTATACATTTTTAATAAATAATTATTTATTTATACAATTTTTTAAAAATAACAAAGGACAATTTTTTAAATTAATTAAGGAGAAAAAACATTTCAATTTAAATAAATAAATAAAAGTAAATTGATTTTGTAAAACGATATTGATTTCACTGCATCAGGAGGACATCGGGATCAGACGCAAACGTTTCCATGGCGATTATTCTTCTGTTTAAAGACAGTGTTATGAAGATATTAGCATGTCTAAGATGAACGTTTTTATTCCGATTGCGCTCTCAGTCGGATTAATATCAGATTTTCAGGCTGCATGTAGACGTCTACAGTGAGAGACGTCTGATCCGATATCCGCCGTTCTTCCGTCCGGCGTTAAATCTTTCCTCAAGTGTCTCACATCCTCCTGGAATTCCTCCTCTTCTGTCCTGTTTTTGTTTAGTGCGTGTCTTTAATCCCACCATAACCCGAGACGAGATCCGCGGACCTCCACGTCGTTTGTTCTTGCGGTTTCTGGAGCTCGGGGATTAAGGAACGCTCGGCTTTAGCTCCGTCTGATGGCTTCTGAGGGATTTGGAGAGAAGGAAGTTCCCTTTTCTCTTCTTTGTCTCGCCATGTTTAGCTAAATTAGCGCGAGACGAGTGTAAGATCCTTCGTCTGTCATCGTCGTGCATTAAATAAGAATTTAACGTTTATGAGCTTCTTCTTCTTTATGAGCGTTTGCAAGAATGAAAATGAATAACTTTGTAGCTAGCGCGGCTGCGTCACGTGAACGAGACGACGAAACGTACGATTTCTTACGCAGAAAACACCCGAATTCTTGTTATTCCGATTCTAATCGCTAATCCCACCTCTTACGCTAACGCTAAACATTCGAAGCTTTTTCACGGAGAAATCGTTCCGTTTCTAATTCCGGTACAACTTAATAACAACTGCTTCACCCATCAATGCTGCTTGGTGATGTCATGATGATGTCATTTCCCCGGTTACGTACACCAGGCGACACTTCACACCTCCCAGCTCAACCCTCTAACGCAGAGTGCGTAATAATTCTGCCGAGTCAGACCAAGTTAGTTGTATTCGATAGGAAAGACTTCGCAAAGAAAGCTATGCACGTTAGCCCCGCCCCCGCTATGACCTTAACCAATCAGATCTTTACATAACGTTTGGATGGTGAAGAAATGTTACGAAAAAGAAAAAGAAAAAACTGTCCAAAGAAATGGCCCAGGACTAGAAAATAATAGAAAATTCCTTCTCACTTTTCGTCGCGATGTCAGTGCGTTAAATATTTATTTGTTTACACTTGTTGTCATGGTTACAGTTGGTTGAGTGATTAAATGATATCAGAAGCAGCGATTTGATGCTGAACTATGATTCAATTCTCTCTCTCTCTCTCTCTCTCGCTGTTTCTCTCTCTCCACCTCTCCCTCTCTGTCTGTCTTTCTCTGTCCCTCTCTTTCTGTCTTTCTTTTTCTTCATCTCTCTGTCTGTTTCCCTCTCTCTGTCACTCTCTCGCTATCCATTTCTCTCTCTCCTTATGTCGCTGTCTGTATCTATCTATCTTTCTCTTTCTTTATCTTGACCTCTGTCTCTCTCTCTCTCTCTTTTTCTCTCTCTGTCGGTGTTTCTCTCTATCTTTCTTTTTCTACACCTCTCTGTCTGTATCTCTGTCACTCTGTTTCTATCTATCTATCTGTTTCTCTCTTTCTGTCTTGTTCTCTCTGTCTCGCTCTCTCTCTCTCTCCATTGCTCTCTCTATCTCTATCTGTTTCTCTCTCTCCACCTCTCTCTTTCTCACTCTGTCTCTCTCTCTCTCTCTCTGTCTTGTTCTCTCTGTCTGTCTCTCTCTTTGTCTTTTTCCTCATCTCTATGTCTCTCTGTCTTTTTCTGTTGTTCTCTCCATCTCCAGTCTCTGTCTATCTGTCTGTTTCTCTCTCCACCTCTCCCTCTCTCTGTCTTGTTCTCTCTGTCTGTCTCTCTCTTTTTCTCTCTCTGTCTTTCATTTTCTTCATCTCTATGTCTCTCTGTCTTTTTCTGTTGCTCTCTCCATCTCCTGTCTCTTTCTATCTATCTGTTTCTCTCTCCACCTCTCCCTCTTTCTGTCTTGTTCTCTCTGTCTGTCTCTGCAAAAACACCAGTGAATTCCTTCTCCTCCTTTCAGCGTCTTTTATTATTTTTTCCTCTCTCTCTCTCTCTCTCTCTCTCTCTCTCTTTCCTCCCACTTTATTGCACATCTTCCTCTTGTTCTTTCAACAGCCTGATCATTTTCTGTCTCTTTTTTTCCGCAGTTGTTATCCAAGAAATCCATCGCGATTAGCGCGATTAGCGCTGGCGTTTTTATACACAGATTGGTTTTAATCTGGTGTAGCCCACGCGGCCGCTCGGGCCTGGCTCCGGTTAAGAAGAAAGCGGCGACGTCCTCGTACCACACGCCGGGGAGGACGAGATGCCAGGCAGATCGATTGGCTGGCAAACTTGGCACGCTGGCTACAGGACATGCCTTCCACGGTGAAAAGGCGTCCAGAAGGATGAAGAATGCGGTGTTAGGAAAGCAGCACAGCTCATAACCACCTACATGTTTTCCACGTACAAAGACTCCGAGGCCTGTTTGTTTTAAAACGTCTCCATTTTTCCTTTACGGGCTTTTTAAAGAATGTTTTATTATTTATGATTCACCAATCCTCCAAGCAGTTTATTAGATGATAAGAAGCTTTTAAACGTCGTTTTCTTCTTGATGTCACACGCCAGATCGCTTTTTTATCGTTTCCAGACGGAATGTTTTATTGTTCTTGTTATTATTATTATTTAAGACGATGTATTAATCACGCGTGCCCACCAGGTCGGCCGTAAAGAGAGAGAACGCCGTGGCACGGATGAAATGCGCTCGGCATTAAAGCGCCGGCTTGTGACGGATCGCAGCGCTGTTATTCCCGTTATTCCCATCGTTCCCGGTCAGACGCAGCAGCTTCGCCGTCGAAGCGCATTAAAGTATTTGCCTGAGCCGTGTTTTATAACGAAGGCTTTCATAAACAATCACGTGTCCACGCAGGAGCTCGCCGGATCAAAGCGGGTCTTAAATTGTACATTAAAGGAATATTTTAGCGGAAAAATGAAGTGTGTGTTTTAAATGTTATGCTTTCTCCATCTTTAGTTACGAAGATAATCCCTTTTCACCTCGGCTTCTCACGCCACATCGTCCACTGCTAGCTCCTCGCTTTAGCCTAACCGATAGCGATCGTTCTTTTTCTACGTAAGTGCACGGCACGGAGCTGCGATTTCAGCAGCATGTTGTGACATTTGTACTTTGTCTCTTGTGGGCGTGGCCTGTCCAGCATTTTTTCTAAAATCAAAAACTAGCTATAAACAGCTACTAAAGCTATCTAGTTAAGCAAAAAATTAAATAACACACTAATCAACGTGAACATCAGCTGCTTGATTTCTCCGAAGCTCGGCTTCGTACTAGCTTTGTTCTCAGGTTAGATTATTTTAAATTATGTAATTGTACAAGCTACGTAGCGTCCAATGTGAACGGGGAACTGAAGAAACGTCTCACAACGTGACACAGGTTCGGTCCGAGGAATCGTTCGAGGCGATCGTCGGGATTCGTCTCTTTACTCTCGTAACCTAATTTACATAGAATTAAGAAAATCTGTGCAATTCCAGTGTAGCTTGATGCTGAAAATGTGACACTGTGTCACTCGTTCATAGAAAATCACAAACACGATTGCCTGTCACTTTGTCTCACACACACACACACACACACACACACACACACACACACACACTGTTCGAACAGAGCAACAGTTGGACTACGCTCAGTAACTGAACACCTACAGGTAGCAGCAGCGAGTGCTAACGTTGTCACGCTGCCTCAAAATGACAGCAAGGGCGACCAGGTGTGTGAGCTCACACACACCCAAACACACACACACACCCAAACACACACCTAAACACACACACACACCTGATGCACAAGGTGCTAAAGCTTCAGCGTCTCACCTCAGATGTGCTCTGACACGCCACCAAGAAGCACTAATGATATTACTGACCTGGTGTGAGTGGGTGAAGGTGGTGGTGTAGAAACAACTACACACACACACACACACACACACACAGAGAGAGAAAAGAATCCATGTTTCTGAATGGATGTGATCACATTGTGCAAACATAACAAGCATGGAAATGATCTCAGCTGAAATATTTACTGTGTGTGTGTGTGTGTGTGTGTGTGTGTGTGCGTGTGTGTGTGTGTGTGTGTGTGTATACAGGTATGAGGAGAATGCAGGGGAATTTTCTTCATCTCATTATTTATTTGGATTCCCGTGTCTTTGCTTTGGATGGCGGATCTCGACTCTCTAATCCTGGCGTTCAGCTCGCGTTTCCAAACGTGTAGATCATGTTCCGTCTCCGGGAGATTTCCACGACACTCCGTCTGTCTTTGCACATCCTCGTCCGTTTCTTTTTTTTCATCCGAGATCAGATTCCAAAGTTATCGCTGTAAAAATAGCGGTGTAATTCTTTCTAAACACACTCGCCCTCCATCAAATCAAAGCCGCTCACTCGATTAAGCTTCTGTTAAGAAAACCTGATTAATTAAACAAGACCTCGGAAAACATGAGCGGGCGCTTTTCCAAACGGCGATCCCGCTTCCAAGGAAAATTCTGGAAGGAATAACTGCTGCAGGCTGAAGGCAGGCACTTTAGGGAAGAGTGATGTAGGGCTTAGGGTACAGTGAGAAATGACTCTGAGGCTATTTTCTTACGACGAACCTGACGAGTGAAGCTAAAGGTGTTCAAATGTGGTGAAATACGGATCGCTGGGAAAACAGAGGACATGGAGGATGAGGGAGATGGAAGGAGGCGTGGCCTTTGTATCTGTCATTCTCTGCAAAGAGGAAAGGAGGCGTGGCCTTTGTATCTGTCATTCTCTGCAAAGAGGAAAGGAGGCGTGGCCTTTGTATTTCTCAGTGTCCATAAAGAGGAAAGGAGGCGTGGCCTTTGTATTTGTCAGTCTCTGCAAAGAGGAAAGGAGGCGTGGCCTTTGTATTTGTCAGTCTCTGCAAAGAGGAAAGGAGGCGTGGCCTTTGTATTTGTCAGTCTCTGCAAAGAGGAAAGGAGGCGTGGCCTTTGTATCCGTCGTTCTCTGTAAAGAGGAAAGGAGGCGTGGCCTTTGTATTTGTCAGTCTCCGTAAACAGGAAAGGAGGCGTGGCTTTTGTAGGCGTGGCCTCCTTTATCCATTAAAATATAACAACAGGTATGATAAATTGAGAAAATTATCTGATCCTTTTGAAAAAAAAAACAAAAAAAACCGACTTGGTACGTTCCAGGAAGGTCTGACTCGGCGAGTCTCAGATTTCTGAGAAATAATGGAAGAGAAATTTTCAGAAACATATCGGATCCACGGCTAAAGTTTATGACCGAGACTTTGATGGTTAATATGTCTATTAGGCAAGACACATGCTGCTGCTGCTGCTGATGATGATGATGATGATGATGATGATGATGATGATGATGATGATGGCGATAATGACAGGGTCTTTTTCCTCGTTGGCGAGAGCGAGACTTTCCGTCTCGGTTACGAAACCGCGGGAAGAACCGTGTTTGTGCAGAAGAATGGCGCTCATTGTTTCACTGTGTTGCGACATGACAGTGTTTCAGTAGCTCGCTGTATCGTGTTGCGTTGTTCTTCACCAGAGACACGAGCTCGTGAGAGGAACAGACGCTCAGGCCTCGGCTAAACCTGCCTCAAATCATGTTTGACAAATTCAGAACCCTAAATAAAGCTCACTGTCCGTGCTCATGGACGTCACATCTGCGCTTCTGCATCAGGTTTTCATCCGTCGTGTCGAACGCAGAGCTGGCACGTGCTGCGGAAAACTCTGCAGCGCTACAGACAAGCTGCACGTTTTTGTTAAAAGCACATTTTAAGATGTTATTAAATATCATTACATTTTTCGCTTTAGCGTCTGCGTTGGTTTTGACGCTAAATGCCTGAAACGCTCGGTAATTTTTCACAGACCGTGTGTCTGAAAACATCACAAAGAAAATGTACAAATATTCGAGGAAGAGTGTTTTCACGCTTTTTTAAACGTACGTTAAACCCAGCGTTTAACGTTAACCGAGTAACAGGAAGAAAAAAAAATCGTAAACTGCTCTGTCCTTATGCCATACGGGTCCCTGTGAATGAGCCGTTACCATAGAAACGATAACGCATCAGAACGAGCGCATTAACATAAACCTGGGATAGAAAGTTAATCAACACCTTCTGACCAATCAGAATCCAGAACTGTAAACCATGTGTCTATTCTACTAGATGTTGTGGACATAACATGACTTGTGCAACTACTTTGCGTTTCCATGGTTACGGCGCCGTCTCTGATTGGCTTGTCTGGCTTTAGGATTGTGGTTCAGTGCGTGTACAGCAGCGCACACGGAGGTTGAACAGTCTCGTAGCGCGGGTTTTTTTTTATACGTAATCGCTAATCAGATCCGTTACGGCGATCACTTCCGAAACTTCTGTGTGCGCTGCATAAATTCGCAACCGTGAGACTGCGATGTAAAAAAAAACGTAACACATGCTGTGAATTTGGAAAAACGTGAATCGTTACACGTTCAAAAGCGAGCCGTCAGTCCGAGTTTCAGAGCTCGTGCGTTTTTTTGCGTTGTGGCTTTTAACGTTTCACGAACAAACCGTCGCCACAACAAAGAGACCCCGCCGTGCCACCCAGTATCTGACTGACAAGTGTTTCGTCTCGGGTGTCAGAACCATCTCGAGTGTGTGTGTGTGTGTGTGTGTGTGTGTGTGTGTGTGTGTGTGTGGGTGCATGCATGTTCTCCACGGCGAATGTTTAGCCGAGGTTAGCCGCGTTGCTTTTGGAGGACGATCAGTCCCCCTGGTTTGGTCCCTCCGCGTCCCGCCGCTTTTATTGTGGTTGGAGTTTTAGATAAACTCGCTCTCCGGAGGAGAGGTGACTCCACGCCGTGACTCGTCCTCGTGCTGTTTTGCCTCCAAGCGTGCCTTTGGAAAGGTTTTTCCGCCTGAATAAAGAGAGAGGAGAGCAGAGATCGCGTCCCGGGGCTTCGGCTCTGTCATCACACATTACTGTAAAGCCTCCGGCGTTCCTGCGCGCCTGGAAACACATCAAGCGCAAATACGGGACAAAGTAAAACACATGCTGTCATGCTCGGCTTTCTGCTTTCTTCCCTTTTTTTTTTTTTTTCCTTAAAACCCATTTTCATTCGTGTGGTGACTTCTTTATCGACGCATGTCTTCAGTTCTTCGTCTTAAAGTGGTTCAGTTAGTAGCTGCAGCGAAGCTAACAGGGACGTCGTGTAGTTGTGAGAGCGAGGAGCGTAAATCTGGACGCAGCGACGGAAGGTTTAAGGAGGTCAAAATGTCGCGTCTAACGTACGAAATACCAAAATGTCGGCGTCTGTGCAACAGGAAGTGAACAGGAGGAAGGGTTCTGACGTATTAACATGTTGCTAATGAACACGGAGCACAGCTTCACACACTAACGTCTCTATTATTGTTATTTTTTAAAATCCTGGGCCGTAATATAGACATCAAACAAAAGGGGCAGGGCGGTTAACAGGAAGTACCCCAGAGGATGATTTATTTATTCATTCATTTATTTATTTATTCATTTATGATTATTTTTAGGATGTTTTTGAGTCCTTTGGATCATCAGCAACCACAATCCACGTTGTTATACTTTATAATTACTGTAATAGTTACGAAAATATTTCAAACTGTTTTTTTAATTAGTGACCAAGTTACTGTGCAAATATTTCCCTTTTTTTTTTTTTTTTTTTTTTAATACGTTTTGTTTGGGTAAAATGCGGAACTATCATTCCAACTAATTTCGGTTCTTTTCTGAAGAAACACAAACCTGTTATTTCACTTGTCTTTATTATTTTATTTATTTTTGCATGTTTCACGTCATCAGCAGCGCCTCTCTCTGGACGCAGCATTCGGGTGAATATTTGGGGTGTAAAATTTGTCGATGTTGCAGCCAAACCTATGCAAGAAAAATAGCAAAAAAAAAAAAAAGTTCTAACTGAAGAAGGTAGACAAATAAATCGCAGTGCTAAAAAAAATACAAATTAATTACGCCTGTATGTCAGCCTTACGCATGGCCATAACTCTTTAACCTGAAAAGAAAACAATGGCACAGATTCCTTTCCTCCCGTCTTCATTAATCCTGTTCCACAGTACCTGCAGGTTCCACTCGTCTGCCAAATCCCCCCATCACTCCCTCGCTCCCTCGCTCCTTCACTCCCTCACTCCTTCCCCCTATCTGTTTAAAAAAATGGTTTTCGCAGTAATATAACAATCTCCGGTTACACACCTGCCAAGCCGTAAGCTGAAAGAATAACACCCGAGTGTTTGGAGGTATTTGCGAGCGGATTAGGACAAATTTCAGGTACAAATCCGCCGACGGCCCAAAGATCCGCCCGCCTTCAGGCCGAGTTCTGCTTCCAAGCTCCGAGTTTGTGACAGATTTACGGTACTAAAGTCACCCAGCGGAGTATCACAGATTTCAGTACATCACTCTGAGTACTTACTTCAGACTTCCTAACAGTGCAGCGATGTTTGATTGCGGAGAAACTGTTACAGTATTGTTTAAAGATGTGCTTTTTTTTAAATCCTAAATTTATTCCACTGTAATATTTTCCTGAACTGAGGAAAAAAAAAGAAATCCTGTGTACTCCAGATTTCCTTATAATAGACTCAAAGGGCAGGTGTTAATAAGGTTGTAGTTAATAAGTAGTTAATAAGTAGTTAATAAGTAGTTAATAAGTAGTTAATTTGATCTGTAACTTTCTAACACTGGAGTAAAAAGTTAAAAAGGGTAAAAACTAGTTCCGGTTACTTTACACTTCCCTGAAGGTTTTGTCGTATCCAAATAAACACGTTTCTTTAATCCGTTTACGTGGCGTATCCGCCGTACAAGACCCCGTGCAAGCTGTTACTATAGCAACCGTCCTCCATGTTGGTTTTATCTGCTTGGCCCCCGAAGATGCGACATGGTATGTCGGGTGATTTTAAAAAAAAACATGATGTCACTCAGAAAAAAACAGTTTAACTTGAGTTCTTTTACTGTATTTCTCACTTTCTTTCTCACAGCTTTTGTCATTTCTGCACAGAACCACAAACCTGTAATCTTCCTGATTACAAAGTTTTATTTATTACAGAACGACACATCGTACGTCTGGTCTTTTTATACTTAATAAACATAAAATTTATAGTTTTTACGTAGTCTGTTGTTCTCACTTACCGAATTCCGATAGCAGTGACGTAGCGTACGTACGTTTTCGCGCTAATCAACAGACGAGACAAAATGACAGCGTGTTTCATGATCTGGCGTTATTTAACGATTAATCTGCTTAATTAATCTGATTAATCTAACACAAAAAATTGTGACTGAGCCGTCGCTATAGAAACGATAACGCATTAGAACGAACGCATTAACGTAAACACGTCGCTAATGTTACAGCCAGAGCTACAGTCCGAGTCGTGCCTTCTGACCAATCAGATTCGACAAGTCAAACTGTTAGAGGTTTTTTTTTTTTTAATATATATATATATATATATATATACGTTACGACTTTTTCAGGTTATTGCGGTAAACCGCGACTCTGACGTAGCGGCTCACGTCTCAGCGCCGCTGTTGATTTAACAGGAAGTCACTAAAATGATGGACGAGCTCTGAGAAGAGAGAACTGTAAAAGACAGGACGAGGGGAGGGAGGGAAAAAAAAAGAAAAGAAAGTTCTGCGACTGTTTAAATTCATAAAGACATAAAGGCTTTTATTCGGGATGAAGTCTTTTATCCGAAGCTGTTTCTGAGATCTGAGATCCATCGGAGTTGGAAACGGGGGGATGTGGAGGGGGGAGGGGGAGGGGGCGATCACTCAAAACAGAAGTCCCCGAGTCAGCCGGAGGATGAAAACCAGACCGAACCGAGCCCAAACTCCGACGGATCTGTCCCACTTCCTGTTTAATGTACGCCGGACAGTTTAATATACGACACTGCGCGCTTCTGATGTTGTAAATTCCAACCAAAAAAAAAAAAA
>CM040977.1:32290434-32306833 GCA_022985145.1 Pangasius djambal
GCGTGAAATTCCGATCAATCGCTCACGGCCCAAGCGAACGCTCCTCTCACGTAGTGCTCACGCTCACCGCTAAACCAGATTAACAAACAAATAAACAAACAAACAAACCAACAAAAAAACACAGGAGTCCGATGGAATGATCCGCGCTCTGCTCACGTGCTCCGCTCACGTGCTCCGCTCACGTGCTCCGCTCCGTAGCTTTTCTTTATTTTTGATATATTAACAGCCAACATGCACATTTAAAAAATATCAGCAAAAAAAATGTGCTTAAGTACGAGGTTGAAAACAGAGACACGCCCCTTCATGCGTAACTCTCACGAAACAGAGACACGCCCCTTCATGCGTAACTCTCTCGTAACAGAGACACGCCCCTTCATGCGTAACTCTCACGAAACAGAGACACGCCCCTTCATGCGTAACTCTCTCATAACAGAGACACGCCCCTTCATGCGTAACTCTCTCGTAACAGAGACACGTCCCTTCATGCGTAACTCTCTCGTAACAGAGACACGCCCCTTCATGCGTAACTCTCACGAAACAGAGACACGCCCCTTGATACACCGCACGTCATTTCTGAATTGCCACTACATGCCTGAGTACTGAATACGCACTTTCACTAAATCGTATTCGTATAAATCCTCACTAAACACGTGTAACGTCGCTGTGTGCGAGGAAAGATTTAAAAAACTCGCCAATCTTGTCATTATAATAAAGTTTGCGTTGTTGTATCTATCCGCGTGTTACTACGCAGTTTCGGTGTTAAATCCTCACTAAACGTGTGTAATGTCGTTATGTCTGACGAAAGATTAAAAAAAAACTCGTCGATCTTGTCGTTTAGAATGCAGTTTGCGTTCTTCTATCTACAGGATGTAAATGTAAATATATTTAAACGAGTTCCGAGGTCAGTAAAAGTTAAAGAAAAGTTTTGAATGATGTAGCTATAACCGTAATAAACAGTGCTGGCGTACGTTGCGAACGTCCCCGAGTCTCTGGCTCTAAACAGGAAACGTGGGATTAGTTAAATTAAAGTTACAGCTTGACCTCTGACTGTTACAGAGCGCTGACACTGGAGACTCCTTCCATCACTGTTGCATAAACGCATGACTCCTTACAGAAAGCTTCACCATAGCAACGATTACACGTGTTTTTAGTCTGTTTATGTGGAGCGTCCGCCGTACACGTGTCCGTCTCTTTTTGTCACGTGTGTCTCTTTTATTTCTCAGTGTGAACTTTCTGACTTTAGAGAAGAGGAACGTGGGGTTGTTGGAGTTTTCCCGGTGTTTTACAGTAAACTCGTGCTGAACCCTGACGTGAGATCAGATTGTGGGTCGCGCTGGTCTCAGCGCTGTAGCGTCCACTGTAACGTCAGAAAGTCAAGCTGACCTGACACGTGTCCAGATCTTCCAGCAGATCTCACTCTCTTTCTCTCTCTCTCTCTCTCTCTGTGGTGTATCTTTCTGTCTCACACACTCTGTCTCTCTTTCTTTCTGTCTGTCTGTCTGTCTGTCTTTCTGTGTCATGTGTCTCTCTGTCTCTTTGTCTGTCATGTGTCTGTCTCTCTCTCTCTGTCTCTCTGCATCTCTCTCTGTCATGTGTCTGTCTCTCTCACTCTGTTTCTGTCTCTCTCTCTGTCATGTGTCTGTCTCTCTCTCTGTGTCTCTCTGTCTCTCTCTCTCTGTGGTGTATCTTTCTGTCTCACACAATCTGTCTCTTTCTTTCTGTCTGTCTTTTTGTGTCATGTGTCTCTCTGTCTCTTTGTCTGTCATGTGTCTGTCTCTTTCACTCTGTTTCTGTCTCTCTCTCTCTGTGTCTCTCCGTCTCTCTCTCTGTCATGTGTCTGTCTCTCTCTCTGTGTCTCTCTGTCTCTCTGCATCTCTCTCTGTCATGTGTCTCTCTCTTTCTCTCTGTTTCTGTCTCTCTCTCTCTGTGTCTCTCTGTCTCTCTCTCTGTCATGTGTCTGTCTCTCTCTCTGTGTCTCTCTGTCTCTCTCTCTGTCATGTGTCTCTCTCTCTCTCTGTCTCTCTCTCTCTGTCTCTCTGCATCTCTCTCTGTCATGTGTCTCTCTCTCTCTGTTTCTGTCTCTCTCTCTGTCATGTGTCTCTCTCTCTCTCTGTTTCTGTCTCTCTCTCTCGTTCTAATTCCATCTCTCTGTTTCTCTCGTTATCGAACTTTCTTTGTCTCTCTTTCTGTGTCATGTGTCTGTCTCTCACACTCTGTCTCTCTGTCTCTGTCTCTCTCTCTCTCTCTCTCTCTGTCCATCTCTCTCTCTCAAATTCAAATCCAAAATCAAATGAGCTTTATTGGCCTGACCGTTTGTATAATGCATTGCCAAAGCATTTATATGAGCAAGGAATAAAATCTGAACAGAGAACAAATAATAAAATTATTATTCTCTCTCTCTCTCTCTCTCTCTCTCTCTCTCGCTCTCTCTGTCTCTCTGCTTCTGTATCTCTCTTTCTAACTCCATCTCTCTCTCTGTTTCTCTCTTTATCAAACTTTCTCTCTCTCTCTCTGTTTTGGTCTCTTTCCATTGTTTCTTTATACCAATACCGAAGTGATTACGGTCGTGGAAGATGGCCGCCCCTGTAACCAGCGGCGCTCCGAGCGTTCAGCTGCAGGGTGTGAGTTTAAAGCTGAAAGTTTAGCGGGTGTTTATAGACGACAGGACGCCGCGCTGCGCCTCACACCACATCACACAAAGATTCGGGGTGATGTTGACTTTCATTACGTGTTCGCTACGTTTCTTGGCCCATCCTGGAAATTTTGCGCAATATGAAATTGTAAAGTGCTGAGCTCCCTCAAACACACACACACACACACACACACACACACACACACACACACTGGAGCTCATCAGTAGGAGGGGAAGCATCACATCATCTGGTCCTCATCAATCAGATGATAAAGTGGCTGTAAATCACACACACACACACACACACACACACACACAGATTGCCGGAGCCATAAACATCGCCTCTGCTTAGTGGGTCAGAATGACGTCATGCTTTGCCAACCAAAACACACAAACACCCCCCGCGTAGCAGCACAAACACTCCCGCTGTGCGCAGGGTGGAAGAGGACGCATCCCCCGCCGCCGCTCCGTCAGTCCCCCGGAGCGGAGCGGAGCTTCGAGGAAAACTTCAGCGGAGATAAAAGCGTCGTCGCTGATTGATCTGGTTGGAACAGGACTCGCGAGCCACCGGCTTCACGTGAGCTCCACGTGATGTTTCGTAAGACTTCTGCGTTCTCTTTACAACAAATCCAGAGAAATCTTTCCCTTTCTCTTCTCACCGTGACTTTCTGACCCGCAGAGAGAGCGCGTCCAACTCACAGTGCTCACGTTCCCGATTTCCCAACATCATGAAAACTACATCCACCTGTCCCAGAGAGCGCAGAACCCAGAGAGTGCAGAACCCAGAGAGCGTAGAACCCAGAGAGTGTAGAACCCAGAGAGCGCAGAACCCAGAGAGCGTAGAACCCAGAAAGCACAGAACCCCGAGAGAGTAAAACCCCGAGAGAGTAGAACCCAGAAAGCACAGAACCCCAAGAGAGTAAAACCCCGAGAGAGAGAAAACCCCGAGAGAGTAGAACCCAGAAAGCACAGAACCCCAAGAGAGTAAAACCCCGAGAGAGTAAAACCCAGAGAAAACCCCGAGATCGTAGAACCAAGAGAGAGTAAAACCCCGAGAGCGCAGAACCCCAAGAGCGCAGAACCCCGAGAGAGTAAAACCCAGAGAAAACCCCGAGAGCGCAGAACCCCGAGAGTGTAGTCCATCGTGGATGTGTCCCAAACCACACTACATTCACTATATAGGGTGCATCTATCTATCTATCTATCTATCTATCTATCTATCTATCTATCTATCTAGTAGCCTGTCCTTCTATCTGCCCTTCTATCTATCAGTCTGTCCTTCCGTCTGTTTGTCCTTCTCTCTACCTATCTCTCTGTCCTTCTATAAATCTGTCTGTCCTTCTGTCTGTCTGTCTAGTTAGATTCCAGTCATTACCCTCATGACCTTTGACCCCTGTACCTCAGTCATCTTCTGTGGCCCTAACGTGCCTGCCTCACATTTACAGGTGTGTGTGTGTGTGTGTGTGTGAGTGAGAGACATCATTTGTATAACATAAACATGATATAAATATAATTTATTTATAGGCTAGTTTAAAAAAAAATAAGATGGAGAGAGAGATGGAGAGATGGAGTGATAGAGAGAGAGAGATGGAGTGATAGAGAGAGAGAGAGAGAGAGATGGAGTGATAGAGAGAGAGAGAGAGAGAGAGATGGAGTGATAGCTAGAGAGAGAGAACCTCCCCGCTCTCTCTGCAGTCTCATAAAACGCATGAACGCCGGCGTTATTGTGAAAGCGCTCTGATTTATTTTGGCTCGAGTTTTTACGGCCCCTCGTACACTTCCTCTCTGCACTCAGGGGCCAAAACATGAAACATCAACACACGCCAAGTGTGCGTGTGTGTGTGTGTGTGTGTGTGTGTGTGTGTGTGTGTGTGTGTGAGTGCACTGCATTCCTGAAGGAAAAGGTAAAGATCTCTCACAGATGATATCAGACATTTTGAAACACTGAGATTAGAGGAATTTTGGTTAAATATTGTTGCTGTGCTTCAGAGGAAATGCTGCTTTACTACACATGTGTAGTGAACAGGGTGTTTGATTTGGGACACGCCCACAGCATACTCATGATGTGCCCTATATAGTGAACAGGGAGTGTGGACTGATGATGTGCCCTATATAGTAAACAGCGCATGTGGTTTGGGACACGCCCACAGCGGACTAATGTTGTTTAAGTGGATCGTATTCCAAGAGAAGTCTAACCTAGCAAGAGAAGGCTAAACTAGTGAGGTTAAGATAACCTAGCGAGAGAATGCTAACCTAGTGAGGTTAAGATAACCTAGCGAGAGAATGCTAACCTAGTGAGGTTAAGCTAACCTAGCGAGAGAATGCTAACCTAGTGAGGTTAAGATAACCTAGCGAGAGAATGCTAACCTAGTGAGGTTAAGATAACCTAGCGAGAGAATGCTAACCTAGTGAGGTTAAGCTAACCTAGAGAGTGCTAACCTAGCAAAAGAAAGATAACCTAGCGAGATTAAGGTGACCTAATGAGATTAAGCTGATTTAGCAAGAGAAGGCTAACCTAGCGAGATTAATCTAACCTAGCAAGAGAAGGCTAACCTAGTGATGTTAAACTAACCTAGCGAGATTAAGATGACCTAGCGAGATTAAGCTAAAATAGCAAGATTAAGCTAAACTAGCGAGATAAGGCTAGCAAGTGTAGCTACTGTGTAACTCTATAATTGAAGGTTGAATCCTGAGGGCTGTCAATCAAGCATGCTCATTAGAATATTAGACCACGCCCACCAAGACATTCTCAGAACACTTGGCGCTGCAGCCTGAGAGTTTTATCTCATTTCTGTCTCTTTTTTAAAATGTATTTTTTTAAATAAATCTTGCTGGAGGTCTCACGCACGACTCCAGTTTAGTATCATCTAAACATTTTAATCCGTACACCGTGTTCCAGCGTGTTACGAAACACACACATGGCTCGCACAGCTGAGCTGCTTCTTCTGTTTCAAAGTAACGCCGGAATTAATTACAGTGCTTTATAAAGCACCGTCAGTAAATTGTAAGCAGATTTATAATGATTTACGAAGGCACGCTTCATTAAAAATGTCGCCTCACATTTTACGGCTCTAATTTGTCCGTGTGTTTCCTCGCCGTAAAAAAAGAGAAGCGAGGAGAAAATAAAAATAAAAAAAGCACGAGCTCATTTCCTGTCCGCAGGAGCGCGCCGGTAATCGCGCCGTGTCCCCGAGTCGTACGAGGGTCCAAGCAGCGTGAAACACACACACACACACACACACACGGCGTCACGGATCAGAGATGAAAGAGCGGTGGCTTTCACTGCGGCATGTTCACGGCGCGCTTTATGATTTAGAAGAGAATCCCGTCCAAACCCAGATCCTCTCCCACTTCCTGCTTATCTCAGCCAGAGATCTGCTGCGAGAGCCGAGCCGAGATGCAGCTGGCGTGTTTGTGGTGGGTTTGAAACTTGGGGAAAGGAGCCAGATATGCAGTGTGTGTGCACGCTAACCCCTCGCTCGATCTGCAGCTGTGCTGCGCATGTTCTCTCACAGAACTGTGCAGGAGAACATGCAGGAGAACCATGCAGGAGAACTTGCAGGAGAATGTGCGGGAGAACTGTGTAGAAGAACTGTGCAGGAGAACTGTGTAGAAGAACTGTGCAGGAGAACCGTGCAGGAGAACATGTAGAAGAACCGTGCAGGAGAACTGTGTAGAAGAACCGTGCGGGAGAACTGTGCAGGAGAACTGTGTAGAAGAACTGTGCAGGAGAACTGTGTAGAACCATGCAGGAGAATGTGCAGGAAAACTGTGTAGAAGAACTGTGCAGGAGAACTGTGTAGAAGAACCATGCAGGAGAACGTGCAGGAGAACTGTGTAGAAGAACTGTGTAGAAGAACCATGCAGGAGAATGTGCAGGAGAACCATGCAGGAGAACCATGCAGGAGAACGTGCAGGAGAACTGTGTAGAAGAACCCTGCAGAAGAATGTGCTGGAGAACCGCGCAGGGGTGTGTATAGACACACATCTCACACACGTAGACGCTCTCTACATCCGCAGGTTTATGTCCATTCCCTCGCTCTAATACGTTATCGTTTCCATAGCAACAGCTTGTTCACAGGGACTTCATTATTATGTAGAAGTTTGTTTAACGTTTACGGAAGGAGTCTCCAGTGTCAGTGTCGGAGGTAAAGATGTAACTTGAGAGAGAGAGAGAGAGAGAGAGAGAGAGAGAAGGTGAGGGAACTACAGCTGCTATAACGTAAGCGAGAAGAGGAACTAACTTGTTTTGTGAACTTAAATGTAGCTATAAAGCAAAAACGATATTTATATATATATGTATGTATGTATATGTGTATATGTGTATATAAAGTATGACGTGTTGCTCTTTAATAAATAAAAACGATAACTGTTGGTAAATTGCTGTAGTAGAAGCAGAATAAAACACTCGGGGGACGCGCTGTTACGGGAAACTAATCACCAGCGGCGTGTTGAGCTCCCTGTAGCGCCACTCCGTCCTGATTTATCCCTTACATAAATAACGACGTCATTCGCTTTTTCTCTTAGCACTCATGCTAGTGTTTATGTGTGGCTCCTGAGTGTGTGTGTGTGTGTGTGTGTGTGTGTGTGAGTGAGTGTGTGTGTGTGAGTGAGTGTGTGAGTGTGTGTGTGTGTGTGGTGACTCCTTTAACAGCTCTGTGCTTGGATTAGTTTGTGTCAGATAAAAGCCTCCAGATGCAAATGTAAACATCAGAGTTCAACATAAGCAGAATTCAACACGAACGTTTTAAATTCCTCACTGAGATTCTCCTGTGGTTCTTCTGTGGTTCTCCTGTGTGTCTCCTATGTGTCTCCTGTGGTTCTCCTTAGGTTCTTCTGTGGTTCTCCTGTGTGTCTCCCGTGGTTCTCCTTAGGTTCTTCTGTGGTTCTCCTTAGGTTCTTATGTGGTTCTCCTGTGTGTCTCCCGTGGTTCTCCTTAGGTTCTTCTGTGGTTCTCCTTAGGTTCTTCTGTGGTTCTTATGTGGTTCTCCTGTGTGTCTCCTGTGGTTCTCCTTAGGTTCTTCTGTGGTTCTCCTGTGTTTCTCCTGTGGTTCTGTGGCTCGGTGGGTTTTCGTTCTCCGCACTACAACACAGGGTTCCTCTTTCAGAAAAGGTTCCGTATAGACCCCCTGTTTTTTAAATAAAAATATGAAGCTAGCTAGCAAGCGAAGGCTAATCTATGGAGTGAATGTTGACTTAGAGAGAAACGGCTAATCTAATGAGCAAAAGTCAACAGGCAGTAAAAATGAGAGAAATCTGGTAAGTAAAAGTTATATAAAACTTATATTTAAAAAAAACCTAATCTAGGGAGCTAAAGCTAACAAAGTTAGCAAGCAAAAGTTAACTAGCGAGAGAAAGTTAATCTAGGACGCAAACGTTCACAGAGCTAGCCAGCAAATAAAGGCTAATCTAGTGAATGAAAGCTAAGCTAACGAGAGAAGCAGTTAACCAGGAAGTGAACGTTAATAATAAAAGATAATTAGCGAGTAAAAATGATCTTAGCGAAGTACCGAGTGAGCGAACGCTAACCTAGTGAGCGTAGCTGCTGTGCTAACTCTGAAGCAGTTCACTTCCTGTGTAAGTTTACATGGGCAATGTGTGTGTGTGTGTGTGTGTGTGATAACTGAAATAAACACTCGATTCGTGCTCGACTGTACGCCGTCATCTTTAATACGTCCCAGCGTTCTAGCAACTTGCTCTGAGGAGATGTTCTGAGAAGCCCAGACCGGTGGAGAGCTGCAGTGATGGTTGACCTTCTGCACGTTTCTCCCATCTCTACACATCTCCAGCTCAACCTGACTGACCATCAGGTTCTCGGTCACCTCTCTTCCCAAGGCTCTTCTCCGCCGATTGTTCTACCAAGAGTCCCGGTCGTTCCAAACATCTTCCATGTAAGAATCACGGAGGCTGCTGTGCTCTTGAGATCCTTCAGCTCAGAAGAAATGTTCTCCAGATCTGTTCCTCAGGTGCTTCCTCTGACCTCATGGCTTGCTTTTTGCTCTTAGATCTTACACAGACCGGTTTCCAAATCCAATCATGTCCAATCAGCTGAGTTTGTCACAGGTGGAGTCCAATCAGAGTGGAGAAGCATCTCAGAGATGATCCGGAGAAATGAGACGCACCCGAGCTGAATTACAAGCGTCACAGCGGAGCCTCTGAATACTTATGTCCAGGTGATATTTCAGGGGTTTTTTTTCTTTCTTTTTAATAAATTTGCAAAGTTATCACGAATCTGGGTTTTTGGTTTGTCGTTACGGCGTCTGGAGTGTAGACGGATGTGAAAAAAATAAATAATTTAAAGCATAAAGCTGCAACTTCACAAAATGTGGAAAGAAAAGAATACTTTCTGAAGGCACTGGATGTGAATCAGTAATTGGGCCTCAGTGCTTAATGAACCCCCTGGACTTAAAAATGTGCAACACACACACACACACACACACACACACACACACACACACACGCTGGCGAGTAAACTGTAACTCACGTTGTGACTCTCGTGTTTATAAGTTGCCATTTTGGCTCCTCGTGGTTTTTCTCCACCGTTCTCATGCCGCGCTCCGCTGGAACCCGGTCGCCTCTAATTGTTTTCGCTACAGATTTTATCCATAACCATCATTACTCCGAGCGTATATTCTGCGGGAAAGGCCGTAAAAAGTCGTGTAGCATTAATCCACAGTGCAAATTTACAGGTGAAGCTCGGCGTCGTGTCAGCGGCGTTCGCGCGAGGCTTCGCCTTCGCTCGTCCCTAATGACCAATTAGAGCGTTTATTTAATGCGCTCGCTTTCTCGACTCTTCGGTCCCGCCTGCCAAACAGTAACGCAGCGAGCCAGTGAGGCGAAGACGTCCTTCCAGAGGTCAATCAGGCTGAATTTAAATATCTCACGTCCAAAAAAATAAAAGTTTTACGACTGTTTGATTTTTTTTTCTAAACGCCGTTAGCGCTTTCGCCCTCTCTCCCTCTCTCGCTCGCTCTCTCTCTCTCCCATGACGGCGAGCGCACAGACACAATGCAGCAGCTAATAAATATCTATAACAACTGCTTTTTTTATTAAACCTGAAAACTCTTAAATTTTACATTATGGACTTTTGACAGCCTCGTAAATGATCGTTTTGTACTTATTTGTACGAGCGAAGCGATGTTCGGCGGGTCAGGTCAGTGTTAGCCAAAGGACAAAATGAGACGTGGGTCGAAAGTTGAAAATGTTTACGTTTAAATTTGTGCACTGTATTCCAGCATCGCACGATCAGGGATATACTTTAGTGTTAATCCTGTTCGCAAGGAATAAAACACTCTGTGTCATGTTGTTATAGGAAAGTAATCAACGACGGGGTGGTGTGATGAAGCGGAGTTACCGCTACCACCCGGAAGATGATTAATTTCCTGTAACAGCACGTCCCTAAGTGTTTTATTCCTCTTACACCACAGCAATTTACCAACAATTACAAATTCTATTTATTAATCAATAATACATCGTGTTTTATCCGTTTATAGTTACATTTAATGTTGTGGAACGTCGGAGAAACAAGTTAGTTCCTGTTGTCACTTACGTTATGGCAGCTATAAACAGTCGTTCCCTCACTAGCCGCTCTTTATTCTCTCTTTCTTGAAGTTAATAAGAATAAAAAGCCTGCTGGAAAGGATGCAAGATTATCTCGTGCGCTCGCCATGCACTGCTTTACTACTCAAACCTCCAATCTAACTTACTTTCAATCCAGTGACTGTTTCTATATCTTGCTCCGAAGTTCGGAAACGGACGCGTAAATGTTTGAATTATAAAACGTTCACAATAGCAAGCAAGTCTCTTGTGGGCGTGTAGCGACTGCTACTGCTGTCCCCAGTGGGCGTGGTCTGTGAAAACATAGTAGCTATATATATATAGCTTCTAAAGCTAACGAGGTAAAGACTAATTAAAATAGCACGCTAATCAATTGTTTGATTTATGTTACATGCTGGGCTTCTTACTACCGTCTAGGTCAGATTAGCAAAACAAGCTAACAGTACTAGCTACGCACACTCACCAGAGGCACCAACGATCTCCGCTACTTCCTTCCAAACTTTTTTTTTTATTCGTAACGTCTCCACACACATCTAAAGGTCGTATATAACAGGACGCGATGAAAGTCCTGTTAAACGCTGTCATTTCCCTTCCCTTTATTTCTGCAGGAGCTCATTACTGGTAGGAACTAAAGCTGTGAGCCATGTGATTGGTCCGAGGAATCGTTCGAGACAAACGTGTGGATTTGTCACTTTACAGCGTTACACCTGATTTGCATAGAATTGAGAAAATCCGCATTGGAATGTCACTTTGTCGCTGAAATTGCGGCTCCGTACGAAAAAATTGACGATTATCTGTTGCTTTGTCACTTGCTAGTGTGAACGTAGATTACGGTTGCACAGTTGCACAGGAACCGTGGCGTAGCTGGTTGGAATTTTATTAAATTTGTCAGCTGAATCTCGCAACTAGAATTTTATCTTCGTGAGATTTTAGAATTTTAGGAACGACATTCAGAAGGAGGAAGCGATTTTCACTGCGGCCTGCTCACGTTATCGGTTATATCGAAATATTCCGCATCAGCGACGTCGTTTTAATACCGACAGACTTCATTTCGTAACGTTTCTCAGCACGGATACAGAACATTGCACGAGGCCTTTTTTTTTTTTTTTTGCGTAATTAAATATTCCTTTTAAACTCAGTTTCAAGCTTAAAACAGACGGAAATGTACCTATTTTTAAATGCGCTGTTGTGATAACATCACAAAAACATTGGGCAGTTGATGAGATTTGAATTGAAATATCGGTACTCGCCCTGTACGCTCGCGTGCGTGTGTGTGTGCGTGCGTGTGTGTGTGAGTGTATTTGTGTGGGCGTGTGTGCAGATGTTTTTGTGGCTTTGATGTTCATGTTTTGATGAATTGTAGGTACAAAGCAACGGCTTTAAGAGGCTGAAATTACAGCACAAATTGCAGACAGGGCTATTTCACTCGTAGAGAGGCATCACGCGGCGCTCTAGGCGTAATTGCTTTCCTTCTTTCTGGCTTCGCTCGGCCTTTCTCAAGGCTCCGGGCCCGTTCCAATTGAGCTCCAATTATATTTCAGCTTGTTTCTTGTTGCATTCCTATCACGAAGTGGCTTCGGAGCAATAAATCTGCGTTTCGTGAAATAAATCCGAACATAAAGGCATGGGAACACTTATTTTCTGGAAGGGCCCGGGGTTAGGTAATGTGCCGCCGTGGTGTTGGATATACGTTCGCTGAGTGTTAACTTGATGTGTGCATTATGAGCTTTTTTGGACTCGACCAACAAAACCACGCCCATCGCAGAACTGCACGTCGTCGATGCCGTCATTTTCCACTTATAGCACTTCCTGTGTCTTTCTGTATTTACGCGGTGATTTAGTAGCCCTGTTTCTGGACCGTGACTCAGCCCAGGAAGGGGAAAATGTTACATGCCCTTGTTTTAAGGGGTCGAAAACAGGCCGGACGGAGTGCGGAAAAAATTGCTCACATTTGAAAATCATTTGTGATGGGCTGTGACATTTTCCCACGTACCTTGTTACGCCGGGGCCGTGTACTGGTGCGTTTTTTTTTCTTTCTGGCTATTACTGGTCATTTTTTGCCCTTAAATTCCCCCTCGTCACGATCACACAAACACTTTCCCGTCTTTTTCTTTAAATTGCAAACGAGCCCGGTGATTTAAGAGCTCGGTTCCATATTCAGCAGGTGCACTTTTGACCGCAGTATTTTAGCATGTGCATATTATCCCCTCTCTCTCTGTCTCTCTCTGTGTGTGTGTGTGTGTGTGTGTGTGTGAGAGAGAGAGAGAGCTGAAATGTATGCTGAGCTAAGTTCGGCTCCGTCTCATTACTCAGTGTGTGTAAAAGCAACACCCAGGCTTTCTTCTCCGAGCCATCAGTACGAAACTTTGCCGTCGAAGCATGTGGTTCTTTTTCAGCACCGTATCAATCAAAACGTTTATACAGCGAAACTGTCAAACACTAACGGCGAGTGTGTGCGCCGATGACCATTAAAATATTTCTGAAATGTCGGAATGGAGAAGTTTGAAGTTTTGCTGCCTCGTTCCCCAAGAAAAGTTTAATACCTCGTTATTTCTCTCCGTATAACGTCCGCGTCGTCCGTGTTGTTGTTTGGCGTGAAACTGAAATTTCAGTATCTATGAAGCTTATAAAAAAAAAAACCTAAACTTTCACTTTTAAAATTAAGGTGACCTTTGACCCCTGACTAAACAAAGTCCAACTTTTAACCCCCTTAACCTTAATTTCAATACAAACTCACATTAAAATCCAAAATCTCTGGATTAGGAGAGTTTTTTTTCCCCATCCTCAAATCACCTTCAGATTGACCTTTGACCTCGAGCTGGGCGATACGACAACGTCGTATCAATATTGTGATAAAATTACGCAGCAGCACTAACGCTAAAACACTAGCCTGTACGTTAATATCCCTGAGCAACTCCATTAACATCAAAATTAAATGTTCCACTGATTGTTTCCTTTTTTGTTGAATTAAAAAAAAGATTCAATTTATTTAAATTAGAATTTTTTCGACAAAGCAGATTTCTGTTTTCCTGGAATTTACATAAATAACTCAAAATTTTAAAACGTCAAGTTTTAAGTTTTTGACTTTTGATGTGTAAATTTAAGTTGATATTAACACTTTAACACTTTATAAAATAATTTTGAAGTTAATTTTATTGTTCTGTATAAAAAAATTTGACTTCAATGCCCTGAAATATCTGTTAAAAGTGTTAACATTGTTGTGTTGCTAACACCACGGTAGCAAAACCCCCCCCCCCCCCCCCACACACACACACACACACACACACACACACACACACACATATATATATATGTGTATATCACTAGGTTACCACTATACGATTGTTGCTATGGTTACGTCTCAAGTTTCAGTTCACTGTTACGTCCTTTTTGCCTTTGATTTTCTTTTCGTAGATATTACATTTTAAAAAATTGCTGGAATGTCATGGTGTGTATCATAGAAATGTCAGATATTAAATATTTAAATATTTAAAAGATATTTTTAAAAACGAATTCATATTTTTTAAATCGAACTCAGTTTCAATATTTTATTGGAATTTACAAAAATAAACAAATACTTTCCATGATTTCTATTGTGTATTGTAAAAATGTTAATTATCATAATTTTATAATAATATAATATAATATAATATAATTCAAAATGTAATAAAAATCATTAAAAAATTAAATAATAACAAAAAACAATGAATTCATAGTTTTCTTTTTTTATTGGAATTATTGGAATACATAAATAAAACGTAATGCATAATGTGTATTGTGTATCATAAAAATGTCATCATTTTTTATTAAAAAAAAAACTAAATAAAAAAAAGCCTAATTAAACTGAAGAATTTAAAAAAAACAGTGACCTCATAGTTTTACTGTTTTGCTGGAATTGACATAAACAAACCTTAATGACATGATATGTATCCTCTGTCACAAATATTTTGCCAAGTATTTTAATTTTTTAAAAATTAATTAAAAAAGTTAATTCATTTACAAAAAAAATTGCTGGAATTTCATAAATAAAGCTTAATGTCAGAGTGTATATCATAAGAGTTATTAAAATGTCGCCTACATTCTCAACTTCTTCTTCTTCTTCTTCTTGAAGTCGTTTTTTGTTGTTGTTGTTTATCGTTGTTGTTGACGTTGTTGTTGATGATGATGATGATGATGATGATGTTGATGTTGTTGTTATAATCCATCATCAGCTGCAGGCCTAAATTTGACCTTCAGTTATTTAACTTACAATTCACCCTGGACACAGATATGTAGAAACTTAAGGTTTTAAAACAATTTCTGCTAAACGTCAAGCTTAACTTGACCTTTGACCCCTAAATTCAAACCGACATTATACTTACGAGTTTGTAGGTTTGCGTCGAAAGCTGTGAGGAAACGTTAAACGTTAAAATAGTTTATTGTTGTTTTCTGGTGTCTGTGTCCAGCTTATTTACATAAGAGATCTTGATAAGGTTACGGTAACGTGAGAGTCTTTTTCTTAACCTGTTTTGACCACACACACACACACACACACACACACACTTTAGAGTACCATCATACAGTTGTTGCTATGGTTACTCCTCGGGAGGGGTGTTACCTCGATCCGGTGGTCTTGTCGCTGTTTAATTAAAACGTTTCACGGCGCTGTGGCGTATAAATCATTCCTTTGTGTATAATTATAACTCTAATCACGCTAACGCGGCGTCGGTACAGAGCGAGCCAAAACTTATTTATGATTGTCGTCATGGTTACATTCCAACATGGTTTGATTTAGAGCTTTCGACTGGAGCTATAGTTGCCAATGAAACACACACACACACATACACACACACACACACACACACTCAGCAGCCAGCCAATCAGCAGTGAGTATTCACTGTGACCTTCATGTCACTAGTTTCAAATCTAAACTGTTTTTTGTTTCATTTAATTTCAAATTAATTTAATTAATTGGCTTCTGAAATAAATAAATAAATATTTATCTAAATACACGTATGTATTAAGCTTTTTTTTCCGTTTGTTTCTAGCAATAACTATGTTGATTATCTGTGTTTCAGAAAGTTTAATTTAGTTTATGTTTGATCATCCATCACTTTTACGCTTTGTTGTAAAATACAAACATAAAAATGTTTTCTCAGATTTCAGAATGGAGAATTTTTAAGTTTGCGTCGTCGTTCACGTCGTTTAACGCATCATCATTTCTCTCGATATAACATCCGCGTTTGTGTCGATTGGCGCGAAACTGAAATCTCAGGTTTTGAATTTTAAGTTTAAATTTAAACTGATTGACGTTGACTGTATATAAAACACACAAACTTAACTTGACCTTTGACCCCTGTGTCCAAGTTTTAATCACTTTTAATCTTTTACACTAAACATTTACATTACATTCATTTCTGGATTAGTAAACATTTTCTACCTGAAATTACTCTCGACCTAAATTAATCTTTCCTGTTATTTATCTATTTATTTATTTTATAAATAAATATGTCTTAGCCGTTTAGTTTCTAACACGAAGTTGCTAATCTATGTTTTAATATCCAATTTAAAAAGTTTCATTGAGATAGTTTTAGAAAAATTCCTTAAATTGGCCCAAATTACGTAAACAACCAAAAGTTGCGCATTAGTTATAAAGTTTTATGTCCAGATTCTAACTTCCTTTACATTAATTTTAAATTCAACTCACATTAAAACCTAAAATTTCAGGATTAGAAAATATTTCCAACATAAAATTACTCTTATATTTACGCTAAAGTCACCTTTCTATGATCTTTCCACTTACATCTTGTAAATAAATGTATCTCTTAACAGTTTTGTGTTTTAATATCGAATTTAGAAAGTTTTTCACTTAATATTTGACCTTCAACTGGCCTGTTTACATTAATTTTGACTAAAAAACACTTAAATTTAAATTTGGATTAGAAAACCTTTACCTAAAATGACTCTTAAATTGACCCTAAGTTGACTATGATCTTTATTTTCTCTAAATAAAAGAATATTTTAAGTATTTTGTGTTTCTAACATGAAGTAGCTTACCCATGTTTTAGAAAGTTTCATTTAGACAGTTTTTAAAATAAGTTTTTACCCTGAATTTGATCATAATTTGACCTAAATTAAGGAACCAACCAAAAGTTTTTCATGTTGTTTTCTGGCATGAAGTTTATACGTAAAATTGTTTTCTGTATCTCAAATGCTAGCAGTCAGGGAAAC
>CM040977.1:32308339-32320839 GCA_022985145.1 Pangasius djambal
AATAATAATAATAATAATAATAATAATAATAATAATAATAATATCTCTTTAATAATGATAATAATGATTTTTTATTTCTATTTATACTGTATAACACTTTTCACTGTGAATCCAAAAATCTAAACATACTTGAATACACTTTTAAAAAACATTTTTAATTAGACAAAAAGTGTAAATAATCCACAAAAACAATATATATAAATAATGATAAAATTAAAAAAGGATAAATGCTAAAGGATGTCAGTCCATTAATAAATATATTTTTTAAAAAAACTTTTAATACATTTAATAAATAAGGTTCAATAAAGCAATATTATTTTTTATTTTTCTGTTTTTTTTTTTTTTTCTCAATTAAAGGCGTTCACGGTCACGTGACCTCGAAACCGCAAAAAGTAAACGTAAACGTAAACTCCTCTGTCCTGAAGCTTAAAGTTACAGCTTTACCTCTGACTGCTACAAAGTCCTGACACTGGAGACTCCTTCCATAAACGTTAAATGAACGTTACAGTGGAACGTCCGCTGTACACGTCCCTGTGAATGAGCTGTTACTATAGAAACGATAGCGTATTACAACGAGCTTGTTGATATAGACCTGTGATTTGCGTATTCGTTACCGGTGAAAAGTTTTATATATATATATATATAATAAAAAAATATATATCAGTAGTTATTAGGTCCAGAAATCATGTGACTGATGACTTCATTCGATTAAAATCGCCGGATGTCATGTGACACATCAGTAATGAAATTATAAACGTTGTTTTGGGTTTGTTTGTTTTTTTTTTTTTTTATGAATGATGAATGTTAGTGGGAAGCTAGACAGCTTTTACATTCAGGAACATGGCATGGCAGCTCGCGTCATGCATACAACCACACACACACACACACACAACCACACACACACACACACACACACACACAACCACACACACACACACACACACACTATAAGCACCCAAAGAAAACACAGCTGTCGTGTCAGACTTTCGCAAAAACAGGGCAGAATGTCCCCGCCGACGCAGGAAAAAATGAAAATTCAGACATGATCCCCATGAGGAAAAATTTTGGTTTAAATCAAATGAGCTTTTTTTGTTTTTTTTTTGTTGTTTTTTTTTTTTTTTAAATGACAGTACAGACTAGCTTGTTTTGGTTACTGAGGTTAAGTTCACTGTTAGCGTTAATTTGAAAAAGATGTACGGCGCCCCAGTGCTGGTTTCCGCAGCGACTTTGTCGACTTTGTTTCAGGCGACTCGGAAAAGGCGTATCATCGACATCACGACACGCAGCACAAGGGCCTCAATGTGATCTCGATGTAGCTAAACAGATTGTTAGCTGGCTAATTACGTAGAATGCTAAGTAGCAAGCTTGATATTTAGCTAGCAGAGGAAAGTTACAAAGTTTTCAACAACTGGAGAGAAAAAAATTGTATATCTGAATACACAAAATTTACATTTTGAAACATTCAGCAATCTGCTGCTCATGTTTTACTTTTTTTTTTTTAACTTTATTAACTTAATGCTGTCTGCCATTTTGAAAAGAAAACTATACGAACTACATGATATGAAGTGAAGGAAAGTTAGCAATTTGAAACACAACCTTGGCTTTGATTTCTGAGGGGAGTTTAGCTGAAGCGTAGCCATACTTAGCTAGCTCGTGTGTGTGTGTGTGTGTGTGTGTGTGTGTGTGTGTGTGTTTTCTCGAACTCGCTCCAGTGTCTTTAGTGTGTTTTGACTTTGATGTTCATGCTCATTAAGCTGATCGCTTCCTAATTAGCACGTAGCCGAAGTGTGAAGAGGAAAAGCAACGTTTAGGAGTGTGAGTGTGTATTCGGGTTTAGCGTTGCTGCTAAGATGAGGGAGTGTGTTTGTGTGTTTAAGGGTGTGTGTGTGTGTGTGTGTGTGTGTGTGTGTGTGTTTACAGAATCTCTACATGTCAGATTTCTACATAATGATAGCGATAAGTAACAGGTTGACTTTATGGTATTAAAAAAATAATAATTAATTAAATAACTAAACAAACAAAATTTTCAGATTTGACACAAATCTTCTAACAGAAATGTTGCCTCGTTCTTGTACGTGAGAACCCACAAAACATGGGTTAGCGCTCAATGCTAAGTGTAATCACAGTGTTGTTTTAGCCATACAATATATTTTTTTTAGTAATTCACCAACATATCTGAGGTAAATGTTGACATTCCCGATAATCTTATGTAATTTCCTGTGACAGAATATCCTTCCATTGTCCATATTAAAGACTTTTAAGGCTGTGCGCTAGCGCAGTTTTGGGGCTGAGTCCTTAGTTTGGCGTTTGGTGTTTCTCGGTTGCCTAGCAACAGTGTCATCTCAGTGTCCTCTAACCACTTGAATAGAAAGTGTGGTCATTTTTATTGTTTTTTATTGGTAAATTTTTTATTATTTTTTACTTCCTTTAAACGTGTGAGTGATTTTGTGTGTGCCTTACAATTTCTTTAGCCCACACACACACACACACACACACACACACACACACACACACACACACACACACTGACCCTCAAATCACCCGATTGCCTACGAGTACATTAGAAGATGTCTTAAACGAGTCTAATACACATCCTGCCTTCCTGAAAGCACTCAGACACACTACCTAGCTTCAAAGCTATGTGTCTAAGTGAAGTGTGTGTGTGTGTGTGTGTGTGTGTGTGTGTGTGTGTGTGTGAGAGAGAGAGAGAGAGAGAAAGAGAGAGAAAGAGAGAATGGGTTGTTTTCACTGTTAATGAGTGTACCACCATGGCCTTTTATGTGTGTGAATACACAAGTCAGAGACACTTACAGCATAAACTAGCTGACCTGTAGGAGGAGACACCACACACACACACACACACACACACACACACACACTAGACACTTCCTCTACATTAATGTCTGGAGGAAGATGCCTACGTGGACACTTCTTTCACTTCTGCCCAGTTCTTCAAGAAGCGTCCACACTGGAACTTCCTGTCACCTATAAATGTGAACTGAACACCGTGTATCTCAGGCGTTCCCAAACTAGCGCTCGATTACTAATGGGGTCATAATCTGGTCTTTAGTTTTTACTGTTATCGTTTATTTAACAAATTGATATTACGAATATCGCTCTAACTATGCGGATGAATTTTCTGTGTTGTTAGTTTCAAAGGTTGCTGGGAGCCAAAAACAAGACACAGTTAAACTGGTCTTCTTCGCTATCCCGACACGCCACACTAGCGCCAGACTTCAGCAATAAAAACAGACCGTCCACCTCCGCTAGTTCGCTAAGTGACGACGCTCTGAGTGACTCTGAGTCAGTGGGAAAACAGAAATCAAGAACAGGAAAATATCCCAACATGTTTATTTAATAAATATGGATTTGAAAAAAAAAAGTGTAGGGTGGTCAAACCTCAGAAACTGCGTCTCAATTCGCCGCCTTATGCTATGCTTTGTGAAGAAAAAGTACAAACTTTTGAGTGTGTAGCAACAAAGTAGTATGCAAGTACTGAGACATACAAACTAACCCTTCATGTAACGGAAGAGAGCTTTGTTGCCTAGATACGTACGCTAACAAACTAAACAAACTCCTCATCGCATTTCAGCTTTTCTTCATTCATGATTCCTTATTTCATTTGTACTAAATCGTTTCATTTACCATTCCTTCGATTTATTTTTCCACAGTTTGCAGGTTGAATTCGGCGAAGAAAACCGTTACAAATCTCCTCGTCCTCCTTCACGCAAGGAATTGTGGGTGATATTAGCTGAAAAGGTGTCCACGGATCCACACATCGGTACGTCCAGGTACTGATTTTTTAACATACTACGACTCGGGACGCCCTAATTCTAATCTCGGATACTATGTAGGACGGATAGAAGGCGAATTGTCCAAAACGTTTAGGAATACTGGATCCGATGTGGCCATCTTGGAACAAGCGTGTTGCGCATATGCAGCCGTGTATCACTTTTTCATTCATAGTTGCCAGGTAGGAAAAAATATTCAGTGGGGTGTTTATGTAATGATCACCAGAGGGTTTTTTTTTATAACTTAAGAAAGAAAATACTCTACTTTGTATTGACTTCACACAAAAGAAAACTTTACATTTTATACGTTTGTTTAAATGTAACACTTGGTTCAGCAAATTCTCACTTTTGCAAAACATCGTGCTGCTTTTTTTTTTTTTTTTTTTTTTTGCAGGAATCCCACCACCTGCCGCACTACCCACAATTTTTACCAGCCAAATAAATTAGCTTGAACTGATAGACAGTATTTCCAGAATAAGGAAAATGAAGGGACGTGGAAACAGACTTATCTGAGCAAAACGCTAGCACAACATGGAATTTAAACACATCACAGTAACAAGCAATAACGAATAAATGTTAGCTACAACTGCTCTGCCTTTGTGTCGAGGCCGCAAACACGCCGTCCTTCGTCGCAAAAGACATTATCAAGGAGAGGATAAAGATGACATAAAGCCTCCGTGATTCAACTACTCACTTATTTTCCACACACACACTTACGAATTAAATTACGTCAGTTGACGCTTGTTAATCGCACACCTGGGCAACCAAACCACGGGACCAGGCAGCACATTGGAGCGTTCACTTGCCTGGTGCGCTAGCTAGTAACTTCATGATGTCTTCCCACGCGTTTACCTCATCTCAGTTTGGTGTCACTCCACCCCTTAGGCCACGCCCACCAAAATCTGAAGACGGATTTTCGACGATGCGTAACAATGTTATTAGAGCTACAGCCACCTACCAACCTACGACTCCGTATTTCCGCTTCGAATAACAATAGCGTGATGCTGAGTTTATTGTGTTTAAAATCATTTCGCTGTGCAGCATGTTATCACGTTGTGTCTGTAGCATTACACCTTGTCGTAAACTTGTGCACTTTACTGGCTAAACAGATCCATCTTCCATCGTTTGCAAGTTTAGACGATTACTGCGTATGTGTGATAAATCGCACTCCATGCCTTTGCCTTCACCGTATATATTATCTGGCTAGAATTTAGATTCTGAACTAGGTGGTGTTTACATTCACTTCTCAACTTGAACGTTTAAACTGGATGTGTATTTTATTACGGGTGTCATGTTGACTTTGGTTATAGACATTAAATATTTACAGTCACTTCTGTAGGTAGCACAAAGATGCCGCTAGAAGAGAGAGATACGCCAGTGTGTAATATCGAACACCAAATATGCCTTTACCATCTACAAAATAAAATGGCTGAACATGTTTAAACACTGCCTTTTAAGAGCATGACATATGGATTAGAGGTGTGTATCGTCTTCTGAGATGTGTTGAAGATGCGTTGAACTCGAGCGGTTTAAATTTATTTGTAGGCCACGCCTCCTTTTACAGGGATTGACAGGTGACTGTAATATGTGTGACTTAAGGGGGAAAAAAAACCCACAGACATTAAATTCCACAAATGCTTTTTGTTAAGAAAATGACTATTTATTTTTTAAAATAAGTTTAAGGAATCCAGTGATATATGTAAATAATCCATAAACCGATTAAAGTGCCAAATAACAGTTATACAAAAAGTAACTCTGTACAAAAAAAATTACAAAATTGGAATGTGGCTTTGGCTATTCGAGTTAATGGCTTTGTTTTTTTTTTTGTTTTGTTTTTTTTTTTTGTTTTTTTTTACTGTTTATGATTGTCTTGTACGTCACAGAGCCTCTGTGGGCTTCTGGAAATTGGTCTTCATCAACCAAACTCAGTCGATAAACAATAAACTGATGGATCTGTCAGCGTGGACAGAAAAAGTCCGAGATCACATTTTTGTACACTCGAGTCTGGCCTCTGGATTTGATCCATTCCTGGCGCTACCAAAATTCCAAAGTTCTCCAAATCCGTAAATCCAAGATGATTATGATTCTAAAAGTCTGAGTCCGACGCTACTTAGATCCAAATGTGTCCAATTACGCACTGTGTTGTAACTTCAGCAGTCCATTAATCCATATTTGGGCATCATATTGGTTTAACTCTTGCTCTGGAACCTTTCGCTCTTTGGTCATCTTAAACAAGTCTCTTTGGGATTTCCCATGTCCTCACTGGCTGATTCTGCTCGACCTCTCTATATTTATCCAAAATTGCTACGTGTTTGCAGGCTCATCAAACTCTCGGATTCATAAATCCATGATTTGATATCGTGTTAGCTGGAGTTTTGCACCTTTTGTTTTTTTGGTTATATTGAAGAAGCTTTTTTTTGTGCACTTGGCTCTCACTATTGGCTGATGGTCCTGTAGGTCTTTGGATCTCTAGCCATCTTATCAGTTGATGTCTTTGAGGTGTTTGGATCTCAGTTTAAATCCACAGCAATCCACAAATACATATATATTTTTGGTATCCATTCGAGTCTTGCACCTTTCACTCTTTGGTCATATTTTGGGTTTGGCTCTCGCTATTGGCTGAAGTCCTCGTGGTTCTGGATTTCCTGCGCTCCCACAGGCTGTTTCAGCTTGACCTCACTTATTAAAATCCGATTTTTATTCAGAACCATCGTGTGTGCAGATTCAAGAGAGCTGTTGGCTCCGTTAGTCCATATTTTGATATCATATTAGTTTGAGTCTTGCACCTTTCACTCTTTGGTCACATTGCTATTGCTATTGGCTGATGTCCTCGGGTCTTTGGCTTTCCAGTGTCCCCATTGGCTAATGCAGCGTGACCTCACTTTATCTTGGCGGGTTTGAGCTCTTTGACTTGCATGTGTAATGTTTTGTGGACGGCGAGAGTCCTGGACTGACAGAAACCTTTTCCACACTCCTGGCATTTGAACGGCTTCTCTTTGGAGTGGATATACCTGCAGAGAGAGAGAGAGAGAGAGAGAGAGAGAGAGAGAGGCCTGTTAGTGGAAAGTATCAAATTTAAGAGCCAAATTCACATTACACACTTGTTTTCAGTATCCGAGGCAAAATCTCCACAGATCAGGGCTTGTTACGTTGTTAATGCTCATTAAACACAATCAGTGATTTTGGCCTGGAGTTTAAGCCCATGACAAGATTTATAGGTTTAATAAAAATATTAGTCTGATACCTGTGTGATGATATATCAGTACATATCACCATTATTCAATGATGAAGAAATCTCAAACAGTTTTTTTTATATTGCTCACAATGTCTTTTCAGTGTAAAAGACGGAATCTCCAGGTGCACTACATCACATGAAAATCAGAGTAAATATCTGAAAACTGATATTAAAAGCCATGATGTTGGGTTGGACAGATATCATGCGGTGCATTTATTGTTTTGTTCCATGTTTTTGAGGGAAAACTGTCTCTTACCGGTGGTCCCGGAGATGATCTTGCCTCCTGAAGGCCTTGTGGCAGATGTCGCATGTGTACGGCCTCTCGTCCGTGTGCGTGCGCTCGTGGATCAGCAGATTGTACGACTTGGTAAAATGGCGGCCGCAGAACTTGCACACGAACTCCTTCTTGGTTTTGGAAGGCAGCCGCCCTCGGCTCGGCTTCCTCTCGGGCGAAGCCAGCTTGGCCACGTCGAGTAGGCAACCTAGGGAGGGCGTGTTCGTGTGCCCTCCACCTCCAACGGACACGCTCAGGTCCTCGGCCTTCAGCGGCTCTTCCTGAGTGGCGGCGGCGGCCAAGTTGGCGAAGTCAAAGCGTGGCTTGCTCTTCGCTTCCTGTTTGGCTGGATGCATGAGCTGAGGGAGGAGCGGGATGGAGGGAAGAGGGAAACGAGAGAAGGTGCAGCGGGGCAAAAATGGAGGATATCCCAGCGTCCAATGGTGCAAATGGACGGCGTGAAGCGCGCTGAAGCTGTAGATCCCCGGCATTTGATCGGCGGGAAGATGGAAGCCGTTGGACGTTTGGAGGAGGGAGTAATTGGCCAGTTGGAGGGATGGATGAAGAGGTACAGGAGCAGGAAGTGTTTTACTACCCATGATTCCTACACGGATTCTAAGTCGATCAGCAGTGGCTGTGGCCTGAAAAACAGACAGATAAATAATTAGTTCCTCATTTTGTGGACCTGAGCTAATTTATATGAAAAGGCCACATCATAAAATCACACATTTATGCACTGATCAGTGCATCAAAATAAGCGTATCATCATGCCAATGTGCAAAACTAGCATACCAGTAGTAAAATACACAAGATACAGATCAATCAGGCAAGCATCATTGGGAAAGTACACAGGCTACGTCCCAAATCACATAACATTTACTTCTCAAAATACTAGCTATGCCAAATAGACTTGTGTTTCTCATGGGTCACCATGGAAATGTGCAAAATTGGCATAACTTTGTGCTAACTAGCGTGTCGAAACACAGTGACCGCCAATCAGACCAACATCATACAAGTATGTGGTTACGTCCCAAACCGCATAGTAATTTACTTAAAATAGCGTCTCAAAAATACTAGCTATGCCAAAGCATGTGGTATTTCTCATGGATTGTGATGCGAATGTGCAAAGCTAGCATAGGGTGTCAAAAAAATCATCAATCAGGCAGCTCACATGATTCAAAATGATTTCAAACAGTGTCCATTATGAACTGGCATCCTGACATATGAATATATATTCACATGATAGTCGGATATCAGAATAGTAGTTGTAAAATGTTTTTAAAAATGTTGAAATCTTCTTAAACTTTTTAAGTAGACATTAAATAGTGTGCCAGCATAGTAGCTACGACACCAAACCGCACGTTTTTACGCTAAACGGCAAATCGACAGACAAAATCAGATACCTCGTCATCCATCCAGTGACATTTCATCAAGTCCTGCTCCTGCTCGTCCCTGCTTAGCTTTAGACATTTATTTGTTGTATTTAGCTAGGTAGCTGACTGATTTCCTGGCTTTAGACACGCTTCTTTTAAGATTTCTCAAGTCGTTTAACTTAATGTCAAAGATTTTCAAGACACCTGGCCTGAAACAGCACGCACATCAAAACATAAACTGCACTTGTCTGGGGAAACAAAACAAAAAAAACGCCCATGTCTGACAACGTGATACTGGCAAAGCATGTGTGTGTTTGTGTGTGACACAGAGACACAAACGCACTTTAAACCTGCTAGACATAAGTGTGTGTGTGTGTGTTAGTGCGAGTGTGTTTTGGCGAAGGTGTTCTGTAGAAAATGTGCTCGGGGCGTCTGAGCTGACAGACAGAGAAAGACGCCCGAGCGGAGTGACATACCTGCGCTGAGTGTTTAATCTGGCCCGATACACACCGACACAAAGCACAATAACACCTCTTTGTTTCAACCTCATGATTGACACACACACTCCCACACACACACACACACACACACACACACACACACACTGACTCGGGCTTGTTTACTGTATCTCGAGGATCGTTGACTTGTTTCCTCATTTCTGGCTTATGGGCTGAAATTCAACTCCATGTGAATGTAATTACTTTACACGCTCCCAGGTTTTATTTCACCTATAAAGAAGAGCGATGTTTTTTTTTTTTTTCTTTTTCTTTTTAAAAATGCATAACGTAGTATTTTCACTGACAATCGCGTTGTAGCATTTTGAAAAATGTTACAAAAAGAAGTGATTAATGTGTAAAGTAACGGTACTCCCCCTCTGCATGATGTAATATCGATATCGCATTGAATCGTGTCACGATAAACATTTCTGAACATGACCAGTGATGACTGGATGCAAAAAAAAAAAAAGGGTTTGTAGTTTGACTTTTCTCCAGACCACTGTTGAATAATTTATGTTTTGTAAATGTTGATTTAAAAAAATCTACCCTTTTCATTGCATGGTTCTGCTCTTTCATTAGCAAAGCTAAACATTATGACACCTTGCGTAATCTTCAAGTACGGAGATCGGTTTTGTCATTTTATCCACGTCTGACTCGCACACGCTCAGCGAATCCTCAAACGCACGACGACCAGGGATCACGATCATGTCAGGTCACGTCACGGCTTCATCTTTATCCGCTTCCGCGTCTTTTAGGATCGATTCAGAGATTCTGCTAATAATTCGGAAGGGCCTTATATAAATAAAAATATCTATAGATCTGTAATTATAGTATTTTTAGTTTTAATTATGACGTTCCTGTCCTAAACACTAATCTGAGGGAATGTACGTGAAGAGGCTGTAGTGCACTAAAGTAACATATTACATACGCTGTAATATTAATATGTAGTAAACACACACACATATATATATATATATATACACACATATATAAATTGCATATTATATAAAGAGCAATGTTAAATCAAGAAATATTAAAGAATTATTCAAGTGTATTTGCCAATTAATATTGCATTCAATTGGAGTTTTTTGTTTGTATTTGTATTGTTTTTATCTATTCATGTTCCAGATATATTGATCTGTAAAGCAAACACTTAATAATAATAATACTATTAATAATAATGATGTTATTATTACTATTATTATTATTGTTATTATTCCATACGTATGTAGTGCACATATAGGGATCATAGAGTCCCAACCGGAATACCAGGAAGCTCCCTACTGGACACGAAGTGCACTACAAAGGGCGTAGAACGGAATATCGGACGGCATGTCCCTTATAAACGACAAGTGCACTTGAGAGGTGAAAAAACATTCAAGCTCTTCGTCGTCCACTCACACGCAGTAAGACCTTCATTCCTAAATGGCCTGATTCTTGATGTATTGTTACTATTACTGTTATCATTAAACATACATTTTAAGCATCCTTGTACGATTTTGACGAAAAGACGTGACTCGACGAATCGTTCTGGAAGAAAATTAAGAGTGAAACAGCCCTAATCAGGCTCCCTACGGCGCAAAGCTCCCCCTGGGGATTTGGGCGGCTCTGATCACGCTGCAGAAGTAATTGACTTTTACTCGCCAGGTCATTAGAAGAGATCAGCGCTAGACCTTTAACCCTTTGAAGTGAGCAGAGGCTACACCCGGGCGCCCCTAAGCCCTTGAACCGAGCACCGTGAGGTGAGAGATAACCGTGATTTCATCTCGCCGTGATGTATTACCTATAAGCTGCTAAACTTTTTAGGGTGCCTAGCTGCTAATTAGTCAGATTTGTACACAAGATCTTTTTTTTTTTTTTAATTCACGATGGCAGGAGGAATCAGCATCACTGCCCTAAACACTAATCCGAGGGGGAAGGCGATGAAAAGGAATCAGGGGGTCAGAAGAAACTGACATGCAGTGCACTACATACGCTGCGTAGAAAGTAATGAAATGAATACTAATAAATAAGGAGCAACAGACATGTAGTGCACTACGTAAAAAGTGTAGAAACCAGAAACTTGCCTTAGGCCATGCATTTGTATAGGCACTAGGGATCTGGATATTAACTGGAAATGTCGTGCACTACATAGCACAGAACTGAATCGTATCCTGAAACCAACATCTGGTGCACTTGAGAACGTGGTCTTGTAGTACACTACACACTACTATAGTGCACTACAAAGGGTGTAAGGGTGTAGAAACCTTCGATTACACTAATGTAGGCCTGCAGGGCATCGTGTGTGCATATATATATGTTTTGTATTACTAGGGAATAGACATGGATTTGGGATACAGCCTATCTGCCCCTGAGTGACCTTCTCTTATTGTAGGTCTATAGAAGTGTGCTCTATTTCTGTAGCCTGTAAATAAGTAAACAAATAAATAAATAGATCACCCCCCCCCTCCAAAAAAACCTTGTCATCATGTCACTAAAAAGTGTCTGAGTGTTTGAGAGAAAAAGAGTGTGTGAACTGCCAGCCATCACATCAGAGCCCAAACACATCAGACGTGTATTGGAGAGGAATTAGCCGCTAATTTCGTGCTAATTTCAAACGTGTTTCAAAAAACGTCGAGTGTTTGAGGCCAGAAATCATGCTAAAGTTCTAATTAGTGTTGTCGCCACGTCAGTGGGAAGGACTCAACCTCAATTCAAAACTCGTCTTTTATTCAGGATGAGTCAAAGTGTAATCTGTTTTCAATTATTCAGGCTGTTTTGTTTGCCCCCTTTTTTTTTTTTTTGTCAGTTAGCAAAGTGGCTAACTGAGGCGATTCCGAGTCGCCCCCCCCCCTTTCTCCCCCCCAAGAATGTTCTCGCGCGTATCACCCCTCGCGCCCTAAAGCAACAACACGCACTGTTGTTTTTTTTTGCGTTCTATTTCTGCATACTACTTAGTAGTGTAGTACGCTAGAGTTACTGTGCCGTTACTGCACTATTTGTTTTTAGTGCTTACCCTTTTTCTGCTGAAGGGCGCGAAAGGTGATGCGCGCGCCAAACCACTTGCTCGCGCGAGCTCTCTCTCTGTGTGTGTGTGTGTGTGTGTGAGAGAGAAAAACCGTTTTTTTTCCCTTCTCAGATTAGCCACCTGACTACAAAAAATGACACATAAAACCAGATTTTATACAATATTTTTTTCGTTTTGTGAACGATTAAAGATTGTACATTTAATCTAGTGGATGGATGAAACGTTTTCTGAAGAGATTGTGAAGTTTTTTTTGACGTAAATTTCAAATAATCGCATGCTAACTCTTTAAACACGGGCTAGTTGTTAGCTTATTATTAGTTTCT
>CM040977.1:32325839-32327468 GCA_022985145.1 Pangasius djambal
TCTACAATCTTCTAATATATAAAACGTAACCAATTTTACTTGTGGATGAAAATGTATTCAGAAATACTGTCACAGAAAAAAACGAAACATTTGACGTTAGAAATCACAGAAATTCACAGATGATAGAGAACATGCTAAAAATGTGTAGCATTAATAATAATAATAATAATAATAATAATAATAATAATAATAAAAGTGACTAATTAAAAACATTTGACTAGACAAGAATGTTTTCCAGCCAATTGTTAATTGAAATAAATTTCAGTTATGTTTAAAATGTTTAAAATGTGTCAATTTTACATTATAAAATTATTTTTACCGTGACGTAGCTTGCTAGCTAGCTAGTGCAATAGCGTAATTAATGTGACAGAGTGCAATCGGATGGAATAAAACTATTAATAATAAACTATTATGATCTTATAAACAACATTAATCTTAATGAGTTCGTCCATTTTAGCGTCAAGTCATTTATGTAAAAGCTAATTAAGAGTTTTCCGTTGTAGGGTTCCCTGGAGGAACACCAGAAGAACAAGTGTAGAAAATTAATCGATCATCTCAAAGGTGACGTTAATGAAATTAGCCAAAAAAATTAAAGCGGGATGAAACTTCTCTTTAACGCAGTCAGCTACGAGGCTAATGTCCCTCACGAGGTAAACTTAATCGCACTGATACCACATGCGCGTAAACACTATTAAATAAGAAGTATGTAATCACTGAAAGGGATAAACTCCGCCTCCCCAGGCATTAAGCCACGCCCCTACACGCGTTTTCTCTCTGTGACTTCGTACTTTTGTCCGTGTTTATAGACAACGGCGCGTCTCATCAGCACATCGACACTGAACACCGGCAGAAGGACGATCGAGGAGACGTCACTGTGGGAGGATTTAGCGCGCTACGCTAACCTGGAGGCTGTATGCTTCCATTACTTGTTAGCTACGTTAGCATTAAAAAAGCAAAATTAAAACTTCAGACACTGAACATGTCCTGAGTAATCGATTAAGTTTTGGGTTAAAAAGGGCCCATGAGACTGGTTAAAGAAAAGTATGATAGTGGGTGCGGATGTTGGATTTCGGGTTCGGGGTTTTGGCGTGGGAGGGGGGAGGGGGAGGGGGGAAGGGGGTTTGGGTCTAATAGCAGGAGAAAAACAACCAGAAAACACGATACAGACCACAATAACTGCGCAGGACATTTTATTAGACTGTAATCTGAGCCGCGTTCACGAACAGAGAGAATTCGCTGCTGGTCTTATGAGGAAAGCGAGGCCGTGCTGGACGCTGGAGCGCTCTGACCTCGGGGAATTAATCAGCCACGGAAGCTCCGCGCCCGCTCCGTAATAAAAAACAGCGTCGTTTACATTTCTGAAGAGAAAAAGGAGACGAGAGCGAGGCTGCTGTACAGCACGAGCTGGAGTGTGAGCCTGCAAGCCTCCTCATCTCTCAGCTATAAATTACAGCAGAATTAAATAAATGTTTACGAATCACTTAAAACGTTTCGGAATTGTTATTCAGATCACTTCAGATCATCCAAACACTCCGGCCGCACCAAGGCTAACGTTTAACTGCTGATGACACGCTGATAACGACATTTCATATGTGTTTCATCTGAAAGTAAAAATCTATTTTTTTTTTT
>CM040977.1:32358783-32380081 GCA_022985145.1 Pangasius djambal
CTCTCTCTCTCTCTCTCTCTCTCTCTCTCTCTCTCTCTCTCTCTCTCTCTCTCTCTCTCTCTCTCTCTCTCTCTCTCTCTCTCTCTCTCTCTCTCTCTCTCTCTCTCTCTCTCTCTCTCTCTCTCTCTCTCTCTCTCTCTCTCTCTCTCTCTCTCTCTCTCTCTCTCTCTCTCTCTCTCTCTCTCTCTCTCAGTCTCTCTCTCTCTCTCACTCAGACAGAGTTATACGTAACGCTTGTGCGTGAATTCATAATCAAGGAACGTGTAAGTGAAATGAATCTAACGTTCATGCTAGCTCACTAACGTGATTGTTTAAATGTTTAAAAATGTTTAAAAGGTCTTAGAGTCCAAAAACTATGGTAGTGTCAGTTTCACATTTACATTGTGTACTCTGGAGTTTTTTTTTTAAATTCATAATCTCATTTTTATTGCTTGGTGTTTCGAGCAGTTCCCAGGATTAATTTCATATTAATTCTAAAATGATCTGCTCCATAGATCACCGAGTCAGAGCGATATATTCGGGTTGCTGCAGTGGGACGTCTCGGGCAGGCCAGAGGAAAAGTGTAATTAATTTACTTTTCTTCGAACTGACTCACTCTGAATCTGAAGTGTGTGTGTGTGTGTGTGTGTGTGTGTGTGTGTGTGTGTGTGTGTGTCTGTGTGTGTGTCAGAGAGACAGAGACAGAGAGAGAGAGAGAGAGAGAGAGAGAGAGAGTGACATTGAAATCTGATTAATTCAGCTGAGCCGTACGGACGTTCCCCCTGCACAGCTGCGCAGCGTTGGTTCATGAGCTTCCGATTTGGGAATTCTGTTTGATGTGTTCCTACCGCAGGAATTGCCAGGGATTTGTGGCTCTTCGGAAATCATCCACAGTTTATAAAATAACCTGACAGTACTCTTTTTTTTTTTTTTTTTTTTCCCAGGCCTCGTCTTCTTCTGGAGCTTTGCTTAACACAAAAACCAAGACTTTAAATAAGCCTTCACTCATCCTGCATCAGTGGCCAGGCCAAGATCGGTGTGTGTGTGTGTGTGTGTGTGTGTGTGTGTGTGTGTGTGTGTGTGTGTGTGTGCGTGTGTGTGTGAGAACCCATAAGAAAAACATTAGCACAAATGAAACGTTCCTGTCTGAGGCTGTAAGGATGACAGCGGTCACGTTATCGGCCAAGCCTCACGTCTAAACAGGCGTAATGCGTTTTTGATTACGGCTCATTAATACATCATAACGTTATTAATAAAAGTAGAAGGAGAAGAGAAAACACACCCTCATGCGCTCCACACTAATCATCTCCAAAGATCTCCACCGTCTTCCCCGTACATTTACGCTTTTTTTTTTCCCCTCTTTCCTTTTTTTTTGGGTTTTGATTCATGTTCATGACTTTTCACCCCAAGGAAAAAAAAAAAAAGGCATCCTTCTTGTAGGAGATTATACATCTGAGACCAAGAATGGAACAAAGTTCGCTTTTTAGACTTCAGCGCAGTTGAAGAGATCCCTCGCTCCACGCCCACCTCGTCCTGCGTTTAATTTTACAGCAATATAAAACTGTGATTTCTGCCAAAAAAAAAACAAAAAACAAAAACAAGGCGTAAGCGGTGGAACACGACTACACAACCACAACATGACATGACAAATAATTACACTCCAGTTATTATTTTTTTGTTATTCTTATCTGATGCAGTCAGTCAGCAGCGGCTCAGGAGCGTAGATTTTGTTTCAGGACAACATTAATAACGACAAAACTAAATCCCGTGGAGAGGCTATCACGCTTGACTAACACCAAGGCTACTATCTAGTGAATTTTTATTCGATTAATCCTGTAACAGGCAGCTGGGAGTCGACAACGTACAGCGTTCCAGACCAGCTCCATCTCAGAAACTACTAAAAACACCTGAAAAAATTCGGACATTCTCTTTTTCTCAGCTTTTGCATGAGAAACAGGGTCACTGTAGTGCGCGCGCATTTCTGATGCATGGATTTTATCCACGCCATAATCTTGCTTTCCCTTTCCTTATCTTTAATACAACTTACAACACTGTCTGTGCTTACACTTTGCTTTTGTTTGAAATTTTATTCCAATTATTTGCTATAAAACAAGATCTTGTTGTCCGCTGAGTCATTTTAACATCGTAACAACGTCTTTAACTGTCCTTTCTGCTGCTCCTCCCCCGAGCGTGGGGCAGCGTCATTCCTGCCCCAGTGGGGCCTCTATTTATTAGCGTTTGTTGCAGTTCCCATTTTGACCACTAGGTGCAATACTAACTAAAGTTAAATGGGGCGGCGAGCACGCTGAAACACGATCGCACAACATCTAGAAAGGTGAGCAAATCAACGGAAGATCGTCTTTTATCTGTCAAATAGCGAAAAAAAAATTTAAATGCATGGAGTTGTGAATAAGGACTTAATGGAGATTAACGTTTGTTGAACAGCTGATATAAATGGTGGAGCTCTGACACGACGCACGAGCCACCACTGAAAACATAAAATTTCGGAGATATCATTCCTTACGACTGAATTCCAGCGAAGTCGCAATTAACTGCTCAAATCGGGAGACTGTAAAGTTTCTATTCGTACGAATTCAGAAACAATCCACTAATTATATTCAGAATTTCTATTAAAAAAAACACTTAATGTCCACTTAATAACTACACTGCACTAACTCTCTGATGAATTCTGGATGCTGATTGGTCAGAAGTTTTATATTAACGCGCTCGTTCTAATACGTTATCATTTCTATAGTAACAGAGCAGTCACAGGGACGTGTACAGCGGATAATGTAATAATCTGTGTAATAAACAGATTAAAATCGTTGACATGGTGAAGTTTTCCGTAAGGTGATGTTTATTTAATATTTATGGAAGGAGTCTCCAGTGCCAGCGCTCTGTAACAGTCAGAGGTAAAGCTGTAACTTTTGCAACGTCTTCAGGACAGAGGAGTTTACGCGTTTTTTGGGTTAGGGAACGACTGTACTAACTTGTTTCAGGGAAATGTAACTATAAAAGGATAAAAAAAAAGTACAGCGTGTAATTGAATAAAACACTTGGGGACGTGCTGTTAGAGGAAAATAATCAGCTTTGTGGTGGTAACAGTAACTCCTCTTCCTGTACATCGATATCAGCGCGTGTCTGCGAAACCGCCGTCTTCGTGTCTAATGAACAACAGATGCTCATATCACGGACAGAACGTAAGAGAAGTGAAAATTAAAAAATGAAAAATTTAACAAACAGTGAAGAAAAATTGAGAAATAAAAAGTTTAAAAAGGAAAGAAAGAAAATAAGAAAGAAGTGACAAAAAGAAACAAATTAGAAAGAAAGAAAGATGTGAGAGAAAAAGAGAGAGAGAAAGGACAGAAGGTAAGAGAGAGAAAGAAAGAGAGCTCAAATGAAAGAAAGAAAGAAAGATGAGAGAAACAGAGAGAGAGAAAGGACAGAAGGTAAGAGAGAGAAAGAAAGAGAGCTCAAATGAAAGAAAGAAAGAAAGATGAGAGAAACAGAGAGAGAGAAAGGACAGAAGGTAAGAGAGAGAAAGAAAGAGCTCAAATGAAAGAGAGAAAGGACAGAAGGTAAGAGAGAGAAAGAGATCGAGAGAGAGAAAGAAGGAAAAAAGAAAGAAAGAAAGATGAGAGAAACAGAGAGAGAGAAAGGACAGAAGGTAAGAGAGAGAAAGAGATCGAGAGAGAGAAAGAAGGAAAAAAGAAAGAAAGAAAGATCTGAGAGAAACAGAGAGAGAAAGGACAAAAGGTAAGGAAGAGAAAGAAAGAAAGAAAGAAAGAAAGAAAGAAAGAAAAAGAAGGGAGTAATAGGTTCTGCATTAGGGAGAGCTGTGCTAAGTGGCGGAGGTTAAATGGTCCACACTCGCTGAGGGAGATTTACTCTACAGGAAGAAAGAGAGAGAGAAAAGAGAGAGAGAGAGAGAAAAGAGAGAGAGAGAAAGTTGCAGGCTACTGCAGACTGTAAGAGCAGGTCATTTATTCACGTCTGCCCAACTGCTTTTAATTTCATTTCCATTTCGGCCCGGCAGCACTCGGGCACGTCTCGGATCCTGTTACATCCTGTTTGATCTGGAGAACGGATAGCCTGCAGGAATTCTTTCCTCCGTATCGCTTTTGGAAAGCGTGATTTTTTTTCTCGTCCACTCAAAAACGGCAGCAACTTTAAAAAAAAAAACCAAAAAAACATTTGTTTCCTCGTAAGCCGATATCCCGGAGGCCGCCGGGGACGAATTCAACACAGCAAGAAAATTAATGAGATGCGTTCGCGTCTGAGTCGGTGATGAACAATACGACTCACTTTACTGAATCGATTCATTGATTCGATTCGTTTGATTCCGTCTCTGAGCAGCAGTTTCCGTTTCTGTGATAAAAACAGTCCGGTGATTTGACGTTCAGTGTAATTGCTAATAACGACTAGCGTAGAACCGCGTCGTCTTTGTTAGTCGGCGCTCTACGGGTCATGCGGCGCACTTTCACACCTACGTCATTCGCTTATCGTGTTCTCTTTTCCTTCCTCAGACTCGTCCGCTTCTTGCTGTTAGGTGGGAACACGTCATTACTGATCTTTCAAGATGTTCTCTCGGGCACCGAACCAACTCGCGTGCTAAAGCGATTCCTGCTGAGCGTCCAATGCTAATGCTAAGCAGCAGGAGTCATAGGTTATCTCACAGGCACGCGCATCAGGCTGAGAACCCTTAATTACCTCAACGAACCCTTGAAGAACCCTTTTTTTCCTAACAGCTTGTGTGTATTAACTGGCAATTCTTCACTCTCCAGGGTTCTTCAGGTGTCCCTCTGGGGGAACCCGTAAAAGTTCTGTGTAGAACCCTACAACAGAGTGTTTTCCTATCAGTAAGCACCCTTAAATATTCAAAGAACCCTTAAAGAACCTCCTGAAGAGCCCTTTTCTCTGAGAGTTTGTGTATTAACTGGGTAAGTCAACATGCTTATGGGCTCTTTGGTTCTCCCTCTGAGACCTACAACAAAGTGTTTTCCTATCCCAATGAAGAACCCTTTTAGGAGGATATGAACCCATAAAGAACCACTGAAGAACCCTTTTAGGAGGATATGAACCCTTAAAGAACCACTGAAGAACCCTTTTAGGAGGATATGAACCCCTAAAGAACCACTGAAGAACCCTTTTAGGAGGATATGAACCCCTAAAGAACCACTGAAGAACCCTTTTAGGAGGATAAGAACTCTTTATCATCCAGTGAACCCCTAAAGAACCCACTGAAGAACCTTTTTTTTCTAAGAAGGTACCATGAAGCCAAATGTTAAGCTCCCGACAGGTTCTAAATGTTCAGTGTAGAAGTTCATGTAAGCGTAAGTGTCCACTACAGACACACAACTGTGACAGAATCAGACGTCATGTTTGTTCTGGAGGAAGAGAGAAAGAGAGAGGGACACAGAGAACGAGACTGTGAGAGACGGAGAAAGAAAAACTGCTGAAAGAGAAAGAGAGAGAAATAGTTAGAAATAGAATTGTAAAAGAGGAGGAAGGGAAAGGAGAGAAAGTTGGAGAAAATTGAAAAAGAGAGTGAGAAAGAAAGGAATGAGAGGAAGACAGATATAAGTGCTAAAGTTGACAGAGTGACAGAAAAAGAGAGAAAGACAGAGGGGTATCAGAGAGAGAGAGATAGAGAAAGAGAGAGAAATCAAGAAAAATGACAAAGAAAGAATGAAAAAAGAAAGAAAGAAAGAAAAGTCGTCAAAAGTCAAAAGGCAATAGAAGACATGGGGAGCAAGAGAAAGACAGATGGGTATCAGAGGGAGAAAGAAAGAAAAAGAAAGAAAGAAAGGTCTAGATATAGTCAAATCAAAAAAGAAAAAAGTAAAAATGATTATGATATAAACACAAGGAAAAGTAAGAAAGAAAGAAAGACAGAAAGAGAGATGGGTATCAGAGAGAGAGAGAGAATAGACAGACAGACAGACAGAAAGAAAGAAAGAAAGAAAGAAAGAAAGAAAGAAAAAGCATAAAAATGAAAAGTAGTAAAACAAGCAAGAAGTATGAAAGAAGGATATGAGAAAAAGAGAAGCGTGAAGGAGAAGTGAGTTAACGCAGCTGGCTAACGTTCGTTGGTGAATTTAGCTAACGGCGGTTTTCAGTAACTCGAGGCGGCTTCGCGGAAAACCAGCGTTTTGTTCCTAACTTTTTGAATTGATTACATTTTTTACGTCGCACTTAAGAATTCCGTTCTGTTTGCATTGTTGGGAAAACTGCGTGTGTGGAAAACCCTGTGACCTCACGCCGCTGTGTTTTGGAATATAATGTTAGATTTGTGTTTTTTTTAAAAAAATAAGTAAAGAAGAAGAATTGAAAATCGTCGTTAAAGAGTCGTTCAGACGATTCGCTTTTGCGTTTCGCTTTTGCGTTTCGCTCGCCTAAGCGTCTTGTGGATTTCCTCACCCGAGCAGCATGACAGCGTTTTGATAAAGGAAGCGTCTCGCTTTCTCTTTTCCTTTCACGCAAGATAAATCTCGGTGTTTAAGCGATGAGATGCCCAGCGCTGGCGTCTGGCTTCAATCCACGAGCCGAGAAGAGAGAGAGAGAGAGAGAGAGAGAGAGAGAGAGAGAGAGAGAGAGAGAAAGGCCAAACAGAAGCTCCATCACGGTGAAGCATCTGCTGTGCACTCGCTCCGGAGTGTTTGGGCACGAATTAATCTTACAGCACGGAGGATGAAAAAAACCCCTGCACATGATGTCAGAGCGCAGCTGCAGGCGGCTTCTCACCGCCGCTGATTTAGGACCACGTTCTCTGGAAGCACGGAGTGTCCTGCAGGACGAAGCGGGAACGTCAGGAACGTCAGGAACGCCAGGAACGTCATCCGTCCTCTCTATCGGCGTCCAGATCCAGACTCACCACCACCACGATGACGACGGCGACAAAACTCTGTCGCTCACGAAGACGTGCAGACTGAAGACTAAAGAAGAGTCGATGTTATAGTTACAGAGATCTGATAAAAAAAATAATAATAATAAAATAAACCTGCTAAAAAAGATTTGATGAAAAAGTGCCACTGAAATTTAATTTTCTGTTTCTGTTTCTGAGAAAGGGTTTTATAAAAAAGAAAGAGAAATCAAGAAAAAATCAAAAAGAGAAAAAGAAAAAAAATGCAAGTAAGTGAAAGAAAGAAGTGAAAAAATAAATGACTTCATTAAAAATTTGTGCCACAGAGAGATAGCAGAGAGAGAGAGAGAGAGAGAGAGAGATAGCAGAGAGAGAGAGAGAGAGAGAGAGAGAAGAGAGAGAGAGAGAGAGAGAGAGAGATAGCAGAGAGAGAGAGAGAGAGAGAGAGAAAGAAAGAAAGAAAGAATTTTAAAAACTTAATGGAAAGAACAAGAAAAAACAACTAAGAAAAAGTGAAAGAAAAAAGTTATAAGGAAGGAAAAAATCTAGAAAAAATATATTTTTTCCAAAAAAAAAGGAAAAGAAAGAATCGAAAGGAAAGAAATTATGGAATTGCTGTTGCTTTAGTTGAGGCGGAATGAGCGCTAACACTGTTAACGATAAATCAGCGATGTTTTACAGAAACGCATTTACGCCTCGCTGTTTAATCCGAGTCAGTCTGACTCTCAGCTCCGCCTCCGACTCGTTTCTGTGTGTTTTATGAGGCAGTTTTCCCTCCGTCCAGGTTTCGGGATTTGCGTGACGTAGCGCTGGTGTTTATGTGGAAAAGTAGCAGAGTGGAATAACAGAGAGGATTTTCCGGCTCCCAGTCGGTTTGACGAATGGCCTGGACGAGAACAGCGGCGTGTCACGGAGAGAGAGAGAGATAGACAGAGAGAGAGAGAGAGAGAGAGAGAGAGACTGAGGATGAGAATTGGTCACGGTGCGAGTGTTGAACGTCTTTCTGTCTCTCGGATGAAGATGCAGCTGATGAATGCGTAAAGCTCCGAGGGGATTCCTGCTCCCGTTAACTCCATCCGACAAATCACAGCTCATCTCCGAGGAAGATTCCGCACCGACGCCTGCACGCTATTCCCGATCCGGTCACGATCCGTCACTCAAACAGTTACGACGTTAAGCACTAAAATAACGCAGATTATGTATTCTGACGACGAGAAAACGGAATTCCACTTATATGTGATTTTTAAACGATTCATTTATTTTCACGTGATTTTTTATACGATTCGTTTATTTTCACGTGATTTTTATACGATTTGTTTATTTTCACGTGATTTTTATACAATTTATTTATTTTCACGTGATTTTTATACGATTCGTTTATTTTCACGTGATTTTTATACGATTCGTTTATTTTCACGTGATTTTTATACGATTCATTTATTTTCACGTGATTTTTATACATTTCTTTTATTTTCATGTGATTTTTATACGATTCATTCTGACGGGGTCCGGCGTTTTTTTTTTCACAACTCATTTTTTCACGTGTGAATTTTAAACATGATTTATTTTCACAGATGGATTTATTTTACATGAACAATTTTTATTTTCACGTTAATTGTGCATGAAGTTACATTTTTTTTTAGACGCGATCTTCTCTGTTATGATTTATTCTTTTTCACGTGAGCACATACTTCGTTATTCACACGAAGGAACTTGTGCATTTTCAGGGCACTTTCACACGTTATTCCTTTAGACGTGATTTTTCTTAAACAGACAAGGAAGCGAATAATGAATAATTATAATTCTGGTTAAACGGATTGATCGCTGACGTTTTGCCAAGTGCATGTTGGTTCTACGTGTATCTACGCTCCATCTAAAATTTGTAAAAGTCCAGCTACATAAAACTCACTGCTTACAAAACTCCAGATAAGTGACTAACGCGACCGAATGGTGGTCACCTTTTAACGCTTATCCGTTAGTGCTTCCTTTACGGCTATCAGTGAGACGATTCGAAGCGGGTACGTTTTGTTTCGTAGTGTCGCTTCACGTTACGATTTCCGAATCATAGAACTCATACTTCTCTGTCTTTCATTCATCTTTAAACATTGTTTAAGCCACGTCATCAGTTTACTTATCAGGCCGGAGAAAATAGAATTTCACAGACTTTTCATTTTATCATCTTTAGCCATCTGGATAATCCCTGGTCCAGTGAGCTGCCTTCAGCTAAATCATTTACATAACTGCATGTGATTGGCTGAAACACTACAGCTGGTGCTTCTGAACGTATAGCTGTTCAAGTTCTCAGTTCTGCATTCGGAACCCGGTCGACATTTAATGACCCCTGATCTAAACTGACGCACTGAGATACGGTTAGTTCAGCACAACTCCGCTTATTTCCATAAATAAGGAAGATGAATAATGTCAGTTAGCGTAGACGTTAAATGGGCAATCTAAGAGATCCTAAGATTTATTTGCGCATTAGCTTTTATGTATCGGGTCACTGAGGTTTAACGTCGGGTCGTTGAGGTTTAGCGTTCGTCCTGTGTTATATTCCCTTATGCAAACCAGACGAGGCCGTGGTCACTGAAAACTATTCAGAACCGATCAATCGCTGACATTTTCCAACCACCACGACTCCAAACCGCATGTCCTTCTCGTAAAAAGTCCCGTCCAGCTGAACGTGTACTCCGTCTTTCTCGGTTCTATCCAATTATTTCACACTGGAGCGTGTAAATACTTTGGAGGAGAGACAGGAGGAGGAGGAAAGAATGAAGGTCCGCTGGGGGACAAACCTCGTCTCAGTCTAAAGACTTCATAACCTTAACTTTAGGAATTAAGGGAGACAAAAAAAAAAAAAAAAAACAGTCTCACATTAGCTGTCTGGAACATCCTTGGACCGCAGCGTGGCTCAGGCTGGGTACGAATCAGGGGGAAAAAAAAAACAAAAAAAAAACTCGGTAACGACTGAAGTTTTTCCTCTCATATCTCATTGTAAGTCCATTGCGCTCCGGCGCACTCAGGGATGGAAGCCCGTGTTCCAAATAGCAGCAAGATGTTGAGGGACCTGTGCGCACGGAAAAAAAGAAAAACGTCCGAGTGCACACCGTGTCAATCTTAAGATTTATTAGGGACGTCTAATTGATTTTATTGCAGGGAAAGAGAAGCAAAACGGCGTGCGTCCATATGTTTTCTGCATTGATGTTCGCGTCCGTTTTTACGGGCAGCGCACCACATTATCGTGATGTTGTTGTCGGGAAAAATTTTCCCTTCTGTCCACCTATGCGTCGTACGCCCTCAGCCTGCCATGCTATGCATGAGCGTCATCCTCTAGAATATTCTAAGTACATTAACATAAGCGCTGCGTGTAAATCACGATGAAGAATGTGCACGATGACTGCTGCAGCCTGCCAGGCTAGTAAGACATGGCAATAGGAAATGGATCTTAAATGGCCTGACTGGACGAATTCGTTCCAGTGGACTCGTGTCCTTTTTGTGTTCTGCTCCAAACACACATGTGCTGTAAAGCTTAGTGTCAAAAACGCAGAGATGGACATGACGCTAAGGTGCACAGGTCAACGCTAATTACTTATAAGTGTGCATCAGTCAAACACTTGCAGGGAGACGGAGTTACATTATGGCCGCTATTAAAAAAAAAAAAAAAGTTCACTGTTGAATTCATTCAAGTTGCATTTGACACATTGATTGTCCTTTAACATCCCTTTTTTTTTTACACTTCTCACAACCTGACACCTGTCCGTCATCCAAACCCCTCGTCCCTGAGAACACCGGTTCAATCGGGGCGTGACTTGCGTTGATAAAACACACTGTGTGTGATGAACAACTTCCCTTTCCTGCCGATACACAGCTGTGCGTCTGAATGCTGGCGCTCTTGCGCTCGTAAATCAGCCCTTTGTGCAGCAGCAGGATCCAATCAGCTCCAGGTGGAGGCTCAGGGAGCAGAGTCAGGCCCGAATTCAGGGATTACGAGCCGTGCTCTGGACACCGGATCAGGCCAAAGGGCCCGAACAGTAAAACGCTAGCGGACCGAGAATGGAGCCCTGAGGAACGCCGACACGCTAAAACCACATATTTACAGATGCACGCAGTCGAGTCGTGCCATTGCATAACGTTCCCTTATCCTTCTTTCCCCTTCGCATGTAGTCACATGCTCTCAATAACTGTCTCTCCATTTCTATCACACAGTCAGATACCTGTACACACTCTTAAACTCTGACATATTCACACACCTCTCTTCCTCCCACTCCCACACACACACACACACACACACACACACACACACACACACGCTCCCAATAACTAACTAGTAACTAGACCAAAGGGATAAAGCAGTAAAATGCTAGCGGACTGAGAATGGAGCCCTGAGGAACACAGACATGGAAACTTCTTTCCCCCCCCCATCACACTCCTCACACTACGGTCCACTAACATGCGGAAAAATACACACCGTTATGCCATCGCGTATTCACACTTCGTCCCTAAACATGGTCACGCTCGCAATAAGTGTCACACTATCCTAAGTGATGAAACGATAAAACACGAGCGGACCGATAACGGAGCCCTGAGGAACACCAATAACGAAAAAATGCACATTTTTAAAGATCCATGCAGTCATGCCATCATGTCATACTTGTCATTCTCTCACACACACTTCCCTCGTTGCCACATCCACAGTAACCTTTTTTTCCCCTCACGCCCAAGTGAAAATATTTTGAAATATCTTGAAAATATCTTAAATATAGTCAGAATGTATCTAGTCTTTCCTATACAAATACAACTCTTTCAAATACAAGATTATTAAAGACATGGAAACATGGAAGCTTGAAATCGTTTTGGCAGATAATTTTGCTTCTTTCTAGAAATAAATGCTTAAAAGGAGTGAAATTATCTGCCAATAGAACAAAACTATTTCAAGCTTGAAATGAGTAAAAATGTCTAGAAATAGGTTTCATAAACTTTATATTTGGTTTATGGAAATCTTATAATAGGAAATACTAGATACATTTGACTATATTCAAGATATTTTCACTTGTTAAGATGTCTTTTTTTTCCTTTTTCTTTTTTTTTTTTTTGCAGTGCATGGAAAAATACGCGCTTCCCGAACTTTGTCCTTAAACACAGGCACTCTCACAATAACAACAACAAAAACGTAAACGGACCGAGAATGGAACCCTGAGGAACACCGACACGCAAATAACACATATTTAAAGATAAATGCAGTCACGTGTTTGCATACGTTTACCACATCCTTCTTTTTTTCGTACAAACACTCTTCCCTCTCTCCCACACCCACGATAACGTTTTTTTCCCTCACACTATGAGCCATTAATCATTTAGCAGAAACGTTAAAATGTTAGTGGACTGAGAATGGAACCCTGAGGCACACCAAAACGCTAAAAGTGCATCTTTAAGGTTACGTGCAATCGTGTCATCGCATACTTTTACACACACACACACACACACACACACACACACACACACACACACACACACACCCTTTCCTCCCTCTCGCACTCGCAATAACATTTTTCCCTCATGCTAGCATGCGGAAAACACACGCCGTCATGCCATCACGTACTCCTACTTTGTCCTTAAACACGGACTTTGTCTTTCTCACACGCTGAGCTCTCGGAGCGGAGTGTGTGAAGGAGGGGTTGCTAGGGAGGGATGTTGATGAAAAATGGCACGGGCTCATGGAATGCGATTTCAAGCTTCCACATCTGCAGGAAAGACGAAACCGGCCTCCTAATTTTACAATGATGATGTCAGCCGGCCTACATGACAGTGTGCTGCTAAAGTGCCAAGTTTCTTTTCTTTTTCCCCCTTGTTTTTTTTCCTCTCCTCCCTCCTTCTCTGCCTTTTTTTTCGCTTCTTATGCTCTTGCTCTTGTTTCTTCTCCCCTGGTTCCTTTTTCAGTTCACAGTGAATGATATTTTGGACATACTCTCGCATATAGATCATGCGCTCTCGGATTCACACGGGACGATATTAGCCGTGCTTTCATACGGACGGGAAAAATTGAGAGATGGTAATTTGCTGATTTAGGAAAGAATTACTCACGTAGCGTGTTTTTGGAATGCCGCCAGCACATCTTTATGATTAGCCGAGCCGCCGATCCGGCTGTCAGATACGAGAGGAACCTGAACGTGAAAAGGAAGTTTTGATTACAGCTGAAGGAGAAAAGGGTCCAATTACATACTGAATTATCTAGATTATTGGTTGGTGTATTTTTTTTTTTTAAGGAAAGAGTGAAGAGAGGCCTCAACATTCAACCTGCTGTCAGGAAAAAAAAAAAATTGTTGTTATAAAAAAAACATCCATTTCACCCTAACCTTAATGTTTGTAACTTTTTCTCGGGAATGAAGTCATTCATGCTTTTTTTATTTAATAAAACACTCCGTATTGTGCTGTTATAAGAAAATAATCAACAACAGCACCGTGTCATGAAGCAGAGTCACTGTTACCAACTCTGAAGTTGATTCTTTTCCTAGTACTGCATGCCCTGATGTGTTTTATTCCTCTTATACTCCGGTACTTTTTAAAGAACGTCACGTCATCATTTTTATTCATTTATTTCAGTTACATGTTCACGAACCAACCTAGCTCCTGTTCTCGCGTATGTTATAGCAGCTATAAACTAAACACTCGTTCCCTCACCAGCCTCTCTTTTTTTCTCTCTCTTGAAGTTAAGAAGACTTAAAAACGCAGCTTGTCATGTGACCGAGAAATCGCAAATGAAGCGTAAACTCCTGAAGAATTCAGAAGTTACAGCTTTACCTCTGACACTGGAGACTCCTTCTATCAATGTTCAACGAAAACCGTATTAACGATTACACGTTTTTGTTTTTTTTTAATCGGTTTATGTGGCGCGTCCGCCGTGAACGAGCTGTCGCTATAGAAACGATGGCGTATTAGAACGAGCGACTTGCTGCAGCTCTGCTTTATAGAACCCTATACAGAACACCTTCTGACCAATCAGAATCCAGAATTCAACAGCGCTGTGGCGTAAATATCGTATCGTCCTTGTCACACACCTTACGGAAACCCAAAACGCCAAATTTCACATCATTTACGGATTTTCTCCCGAGACCACGCTGGAAATTTGCTTCTCTGTCAGTGGGTTAGTGCGGCTTGGCTCGATCTCCTGCGGCTTCGTGCCACTCAGAGCTTTTGTAATGAGTGTTGGCGTACATGAGAAGAATCTGGAGCCGCGCTGCTGCGTCATGCACACACACACACACACACACACACACACACACACACACGTGAATATATATATAATTTTTTTTTTTTCTCCTGTCTTTGGTAGAGGTTTCTTTACTGGCCGTCGGTGACGTTTGCCACCCAGAGCAGGTCGACCCCGCTGAGAGAGTCGCAGTCTTTCACGCTGATGAGTATTCCTGTATGTTTTTCCAGTGTGAAGCCTCTTTCGCTTTTTATGAGAAACAGCTTGTCTCGGGTTCTTTTCATGGGGAAAAAAAAAAAATCTGATTTCTCTGCTGGGGCTGCTGTGCCATATGTCTATGTGTGTGTGTGTGTGTGTGTGTGTGTGTGTGTTCTAAAGGAAAAGGTGGTGGTGGTGGTGGTAGTGGTGGTGGTGGTTGGGAGTTTCATCTTAATTCCAATCAGTTCTGCTTAACAGAATACTAAATATGTTATTTTTGTGTTGGTCATACTGGTACCACGGCAACATAATGAAGCCATAATTTTTTTTCATTATTATTATTATTATTTTTTTTTTTAATGCGCAAGGCACCTTTCATCTAAATATAAAAGAAAGATGGAAACAGTTCTCTCGCATTGTGCCAGTAGCCATGACTTTTTTTTTTTGTGGAAAAAATAGAAAGAACATTAAGGGGGTCGGGGGGAAAGGGGTTGTTGAAGGGGGGAATGGAGGTTGTTCCCTAAAAAAGGACGACTGAATTCTTGCCAAACGAGAAGAAGGGTGAAAAATGCGCTCGCCTGCGTACCTGCGGGTCAAACGCACTCAGCCTGCGGCTTTGATCATCTCCGAAATATATATATATATATTTACGTCGGTTATGGATGAGAAGCGGAGCAGCAGAAGAGGGATTAGATTTACATATTAAGGAGAGCAGCGATGGGGGGATGAAGGAGGAGCGAGGGGATGAAGGGATGAAGAGGGATTTGCATTACGGACCCCTTTTTTCTTCTTTTTTCTTTTTTTTTTTTTCCCCAAATGGAAGCGTTTTACTGAACCGATTCTGCAGGGCGACTTTCAGAACCAATCAGTGTTAAAATGGAGAAGGAGAACCAGCACACACACACACACACACACACACACACACACACACAAGGTCCGAGAATTCGCCATGGGTTTATCATCTGATTGCAAAAATATTTTTAAATAAGTCACACACACACACACACACACACACACACACACACACACTCGCTCCTGCATGTGGTTTGAATGGACCGCGTCATGTTATTTATAGCAGCAGCAGCAGCAGCGGTGGCTGTAAGGTAGCAGCCGGTTGCCGTAGCAACCACACGCCAGAGGTCAAAGGTGAAGGCGTACCGGTGTATACGATTTAGCTTTCATTTCTTTTTTTTAACATTATATCAAAAAAAAAAACAAAACTAGCGTCCACGTTAATGACATGACGACATTAATGACGTTTTAATGATTTATTTAAAATGTTTTTTTTTCTTTTAAATTAATAAATAACTTTCAATCTGTAATTTCGGCTGAAGGGTTGAGTTACTTTTTAGCACAGAATTAGCAAAAACACAACATTTTTAAACTAGCATCCCTGACGTCCTAATGACATGACGACATTCACGACATTCTAATGATGATCATTAAAACTATTAAAAAACATTTTAAATTAAAAAATGTAATCTATCATTTAGGTCACAGGTTTGAGGGTATTTTTTTTTAAATAACAGAATTAACAAAAAGCACAAAATTTGCATAACTAGCATGTGCAAATGAGATGATGTCACTAATGATTAACTTAAAATTATTACCATTAACAAAAATGTATAATTATAATAATTAATCATTATTAATAATATTAAATAATAATTAATAATAATGAAAATTATCTTAATTATTATTGTTAATAATAATAGTTAATTTAAGTCAAATAAAATTGTTTTAATAGTAATAATAATAATTAAAACAATTAACTATTATTAATAATAAAATTATTATTATTATTATTATTATTATTATTATTATTATTATTATATTTTTTAAAGATCTCTAATTTAGGCGACAGGGTTGAGGGAACAGGGGGTGTGTTAGCGTTCGGGTGAAATATGCAGCGTGTGTCGATCAGAACATGGTGTAAAAAAGGTGGAGGATCCTCCATCTGATACGCATTACCGAGAGGTGTGTGTGTGTGTGTGTGTGTGTGTGTGTGTGTGTGTGTGTGTGTGGAGGGGTGTGTCTGTCAGTAGAGTATAACATGAACCTAAAACCTCTCATGTACAGTGGAAAATATTCCATATTGAGAATTCAAGGTCAAGTTAAAACAAAAAAAAATTCACATCCTGGAATAAAGCTGGTGTAAATTTCCTTCTTCTTTCCAGCGACTCGATTACAAACGAACGTCAGTCCAGCGCCTGCAACGTGTGACGTCATCGAGCCTTCCTGTTGTTTACTTCCTGGTTTTTCCTCACTTCCTGCTCCGCCCTGACCACGCCCCTCATCCTGTTCACAAATGTTCTCGGGTCGCGTTCTCGTTTGTGCTCGAGTTCCAGTTTTTGATCCTACGCTCTTGACAAAAAGCTAAATCTAGGACACTACACGGATCCTCGGTTCTCCTCTGTACGAGAGGTTCTAAGTCAAACTTAAGTTCTTAAGGTTCTAAGTCAGAGTTTGACTTAAAGGTTCTAAGTCAAACTCTAAAATTGATGGTTTCTCTTTAAGACTTTAACCAAATGTAGCGAACTGGAACCATGAACCATCCAAGGAACCACTGAGGAACCCTTTTGTTTGTTGCCCAAGAGTTTACCCAAAAATCGAGGCCACATCAGTTGGTGGCATTTTTTTCATCACTTCCTGTTCCGCCCTGGCCACGCCCCTCATCCTTGTCCACACCGGTTCTCAGGAGTTTTTCACTTCTGTTCTCGTTTGTTCTCGAGTTCTTGCTCAAGATCAAAATCTTTCATTACAAAAGTTCAGTTCCAGTTCTAAAACACACGGTTCCCCGTGCTAAGCTGGAACCATTACCCATCCGCAGAACCCCAGAGGAACCCTTTTTTTTTTTGAGTGCATTTGGTGAAAATGTTCCAAAAACTATCCTGAGTTTACTTCCTGTTTTTTTCTTCACTTCCTGTTCAGCCCTGACCACATCGCTCGTCTAGTTCTCATGTTCTTGTTCGATCGCATCTTCTGTTCCGTTAAGTTCAGCTGGAAGTTCGGTTCCAGTTCTTGATGAGTTCTTGATACTAACCCTAGCATGCTACAGGGTTCTTCAGTTCATCTCTGTACGAGAACCCTTAAAGGTTCTATGTGGAAATCTAAAATAGACACTTTTCCTTCAACCCTTTAACCAAATGTACTGAACTGGAACCCAAGTTCCCAGTCTACTTCCTGTTTTTTTCGGCACTTCCTGCTCCACCTTGACCACACCCCTCATCCTTGTTCACTCCTGTTCTCAGTTTGTTCTCAAGTTCTCATGTTCTTGCTCGGTCACATCTTCTATTACAGGTTCAGTTCCAGTCCTTCAGGGTTCTTCTGTTCGTCTCTGTGCGAGAACCCTTAACCCTTTAACAGAATGCACTGACCTGCAACCATTACACATCCAAAGAACCCCTGAGGAACCTGTTTTTTCAAGCGTGTACCTAAATATCAAGAGCAATGAGAACTAATGAGAACTAATGAACAAATTAGACCTAGCGTCGACCAGCTAGCACTAAACTCCTGCGCCTGCTTAGCAACACCATGACGATGTTAGCTGGATGTTCATGTGCTCTCTGGGAAACACCAGATATATTAAATGGCGGCCATATTGAAGTGAATTTAAAATATTTTATATTTTCAAAAAAAAAAACGTGGATTCTTGTTAGCTAAAAGTCGCTAGCTTGAGTCAAAGTTAGATAAGCTAACGGGCCTAGCGTGACAACAAGGAGCTGTTATTAGCGTCGATCATTTTGATGTTTTCCAGCCACAGCGCCCTCTGGTGGCTCCGCCTCTCCCACGCGTTATGTTTTTGTCATTGATCTATGCGAGCTTTAATAGCACGCTAGACATCGATAGACAGCATGTGAGCATGCTAGCGGCTCGTGGACAACACGGAGACGTGTGACGCGGGAGTGTTAGCGTGTTAGCATGTTAGCGTGTTAGCGAGTTAGCGAGTTAGCGAGTTCTGCTTTCCGTCAGCGCGATGATGTTAAATCCAGCAGAACTCGTCTCAGACCTCAGAAAGCAGAGCTACTGCACGGCGGTTTTGTGTTAAACGAATAAAAATGAATGTAATGATTCGCTCAATTGAGACCGAGCGATTATGCTAATTGGCTAAGTGTCTGGCTGCACTCGTTTTTTTCCAGAACGGACAGATCGTGGCTCAGAGGAAAGAAAACCTCAAATGCAAAAGATAAACATCCTGAAGAGAGAGAAAAGTGGTGACAGTAAAACTCCACCGCCGTCTCTCCATCTGCCAACCACACACATCTGTCTCACTCTCTGCCTGTCTCTCTCTCTCTCTCTCTCTCTCTCTCTCTCTTTCTGCCTGTCTCTCTCTCTCTCTACCTCTCTCTCTGTCTACCTGTCTCTCTCAGTTTATCTCTTTTGTCCTCTTCTCTCTCTTTTTTCTCTCTCATTTCACCACAATTGTCGGTCTCTCTATCATTCTCTCTCCCTCACTTTCTCCCTTTCATCTTCTCTTTATTTTTTGTATCTTTCTTCATCCCTCACTCTTTTTCTTCTTGTTGTCTTGTTTCTCATTATCATTCTCTCTCCCTCTCTCTTTTCTTTCTTTTTCTAGCTCTTTTTCTTCCCTTGATCTGTCACTTTTTCTTTCTATAACCTTTCTTCTATATCTCTCTTAACTCACTCTTTCTCTCCCTCCCCCCAAGTCTTTTCTCTCTCCTTTTCTATCATTCTCCTTCCTCTCCTTTTCTGCCCGTCTCTTTTTTCTCTTTTACTATCCCTCTTTCTTTCCTCTCTTTCTCACTTTCCTAAATTCATTCTGTTTCTTTTCTTTATCCCCATCTTTCTCTCTTCTTCTCTCCCTTCTTTTTTCCTCCTTATTCTCTCCATCAACTTCTTTTCTCTGTCAGTTTTTGCATCTTGGTCCCTCAAACACACACACACACACACCACACACCATATACACACACCACATACACACACACACACACCACACACCACACACACACACACACACACACACACACACACACAGTGACAGCTCCTCTCCATGTTCAGCTGCGTGATTGAGTGATTAAGTCATTTTCTCTGAAACAAAAGCTCACAGTGAACAGAGTCTCAGCGCGGGACACGTTTATCTCTGCTTCTGTATTTAACAAAAAGAGAGCGAAAGATAGATAGATAGAGAGAAAGAGAGAGACAGAGAGAGAAAGATAAATAGATAGTGGTATAGTGATAATGGTTCTTCAGTTGTCGTTCTAGGAGAACCCTTAAAGGTTCTATGTAGAACCCTACAACAGTCTTTTCTTAAGAGTTCCAAACTAGAAGATAAGAACCATTAAAGAACCTTTAAAGAACCCTTAAAGAACCCTTGAAGAACCCTTAAAGAACCCTTGAAGAACCCTTTTCTATCTAGGAGTGTGTGTATGTGTGTGTGTGTGTGTGTGTGTGTGTGTGTTTACTGGCTAAATGTGTGGAACTCCAAAACTCCTTACCCTTTTAGAGAACTATAAATGCTTAACTATCCAAAGAACCTTTTTCCAAGAGTCTCTTTTGGGGAACCTTTAAAGATCTCCTGTAGAACTCATGTACAACAGAGTCTTATACAAATCAGAAAGAATTCCATGTAGAACCCTTAATTACCCAATGAACCCATAAAGAACCTTAAAAGTACCCTTTTCTTCAGTTCTTCAGTTATCCCACTGAACACATAAAGGTTCTGTGAAGAACCCTACAACAGAGTGTTTCCATGTAAGAAAGGGTTCCTAGTTTCAACCTTTGAGGAAGCTAAGAACCCACAATTATCCAGTGAACCCTTAAATAAACCTTGAAGAACCCTTTTCTCAAGACAGGTTCTAGGTGAGAGAGAGATCCTGCACACTTACCCAGTTAATACACACAATCTTAATTTTTAAAAAAAAGGTTCTTCAAGGGTTCTTTAAGTGTTCATGGAATGATAAAGGGTTCTACTGGAATTGGAGAAGAACAAAGAAGAGCTCTGTTGTAGGGTCCCAGAGGGAGAACCTAGGAACCCTTACGAGTGTAGAGTTGCCCATTTAATACACACACTCGTACAAAAAAGTTCTCCAAAGGGTTCTTTCAATAGATAAGCTTTAGTCCTTTGTTTCCTAAAAGGGTTTTTAGTCAGGTGTAGAACATTTAGAACCCTTAATGGTTCCTTAGCTGTTGCTCTGAGCAACTAATGAAGAAGGAGAAGGGTTGGATAATTAAGGGTCTGTGGATTCCAGATAAAGGGTTCTCCTTGGAAAATGTTACGATGGGGAAACACGATGTTGAAGGGTTCTACTTACAAGCTGTAAGAGTCTACTAACGCACAGTTAATGGTTCTAGATTTTTTACTCCACATTCAGGTCTGTCCTCAATAAGGGCCGTTAGTAGACATCTGTCCTTACGCCGCGTCCCAAACACAGATGCTCCCTATCTAGGGAACGTCCTCTCGAATGGAACACTATCCAGTGTTATTATGGCGGTGTAGGGGACGCGTGATTATGGGGACGTGTCCTCGACAGGAAGCACTGGCATATGGAGCCGGTGTTATTTTTAGCAAAAGATAACAGGATATTTCTATCTCTCCGTCTTTCCCGTCTTCCTCTCCGAGCGTCTGGAGAACACGTGGAACGCGTCCGTTTAGCCGTGTAAGTGTTACTAATGAGAACCCGCTACTTCTGTTCCTCTTTCTCATCCTCGATTCTTCTTTTCTTTTTGTCTCTCTGTTAGCGCTGGAAGAGTGGCAAAGTTTTCTCCAGCAGGCATCTTCTGTTTCAGAGAGCGAGAGGGAGAGAGAGGGAGAGAGAGAGAGAGGGAGAGAGAGAGAGAGAGAGAGAGGGAGAGAGGGAGAGTGCAAGAAATTGATTTAAAAATCATAATTTCAAACAGACTCATAGAGACAGCTGGAGATTGAGAGAGTGAGATAGAGAGAAAGAGATAAAGAGTGAGACAGGCAGAGAGAGAGAGATTGACACACAGACTGTGAGACAGTCAGAGAGAGAGAGAGAGAGAGTGAGTAAGAGAAGGAAGGAAAGAGTGAGACAGTCAGAGAGTGAGAGTGAGACAGGCAGAGAGAGAGACAGGCA
>CM040977.1:32441128-32446128 GCA_022985145.1 Pangasius djambal
ACTTAGTGCTGGTTAAAGTAGTAAATGACCCACGTAACTTAGTGCTGGTTAAAGTAGTAAACGACCCATGTAACTTAATGCTGGTTAAAGTAGTAGACGACCCACATAAATTAGTGCTGGTTAAAGTAGCTTCTCACACACTAATTACTGCACTATATGTCTAACAGGGAGTTTATTAGGATTCAGCATCATAGTCCATATATATACATTATATATACGTACAGTATATAAGTGCAGTATAAAGGTTATTAAGTAATAGCATCCTCACTACACCCTTGGAAGTGTGTACTTGGTATTCAGCTCCTTACTTCCTGTATGCAGTAAGTGCACTAAATCTAGAGGACATGAAAAGAACACACGCTACGCAGTGCACTGGACATCCGATGGGTTTTCTTCAGATCCACTACATAACGAGTGAACTAACATCTTTCGCGGCAAACTTTTCGAGTCTAATCGTAACGCGTGAATGGATTCGGATCCGGGTTCATTTAGTGCACTTGGAAATTCAGTTTGAGACACAAACGTCCACAGCTGAAACTCTGAGATGATTGTTTTTGAGGGCGCAAGGGGCGGGTTGGCACCAAGCCCTGTTTTTCTAACCTTCTGTGTGTGTGTGTGTGTTTATATGACTCTGCTTGAAGCGGTAAAGTTTGTGTGTGTGTGTGTGTGTGTGTGTGTGTGTGTGTTTGTGGTGATTTGTTTCAGCTCTCCTCTTGTTTTCCCTGGCCGCGTGCCCTCGCATTATTAATAGGCGTCCTAATCACGCTTTAAAGCCCCTGTCCTCGTAATCAGGCCCCATATGGCATCAGAAGCTGGAGGGGCCGCGCCGCGCAGTGCAGCGGGGAAATAAATAAATAACAGGGTAAAAATGTACTGTGTGCATGTGTTTTTGTTTAAAGTAATGACTTGATTTTCACTGATCAAATCAATCGCATACTTTCACAGACACACACACACACACACACACACACAGAGCCAAGCAGCAGTAAAGGTTACACACATTTCACTACTGATTTACAAGAGAACTTTGTCTCCATTTTGGACGTGTACTGCACTACACAGGGTGCCAAATTGCTCCGGTTAGGAATACGGCTAGAATTTCATTTTTGTGACCAAATCAATTTACTTACTTATTGGTTGATGATTTTTTTTTTTTTTTTTTGTTAATTTTTTTAATAAATTATCGTTAATAGTTTTATCTTTTTTTTTCATTCTGTATATGTCCAGAAGGACGCCATTTAGAGCGGTACAAACAGATGACGAGCTCCAAATAGGAAAAAAAAAAGAAATAAGGATTTCAGAGATGAGTTTGTTGAGTTTATTGAGAGTAAAAAATATATATATATCGCACATTAAAGTACATTTATAACACAAGAAAGGATAAACTGGATATATAACTGCTACTAATGAGCGTTGTCATTTTAAAAGGATTATGTGTGTATTCATAAAACTGATTGAATAAAAAAAACTGCTTTAGTTTGGATTTAATATTGTCTTCTTTTAGTTACAACTTTTAAAGACTTAAATGTGTAGAGACTTAAGGTGAAAATGGGGGGAAAAAATGATGTGAAATTCATAAAAGCCTCAAAAATCCGTGCTTCGTGCGTCTAAATACGTGCTTATTAGTAAGACAAAGTCTGTTAAAAGGATTACATTTGTGGATCACTGTGAAATATTTTCACTTATGATTTTTATAATCTTCACAGTGTACTCTTGTTTGTGTTTACTCCTCCTCCTCCTCCTCCTCCTCCTCCGCAGCAGCAGCAGCAGCAGTATCAGTAGTAGTGACTCCACCACACCGCCAGGGGGCGCAGGAGCGAACAGCAGCGCGCGCACCAGCCGGAAAAACAACAGGCGAAGAAGCGCCGCACTGAGCCGCACGCGTGTGTGTGTGAAAATGGGCAAAAGGAGGCAAAAACATCAGAATTTAAATAATTTAACTAAAAAACAGAAGAAACACCTGAAAGAATTCGGAGAACAGCATCCATTTGATGATAAGTAAGCGCTGCTTCAGCCGTAAATGTGGCTTTATAACAGTTTATAAAGCTTTATAGACAGAACAGCACGGCTAGCGGATAATGCTAGCTCACGAGCTGAACTTTAATAATAATAATAATAATAATAATAATAATAGTGTATTTTTATTTCTTATTGTTTTGAGTTGTAATTATTTTATTTATATGTGGTTCATTTTATTTGTGTGTGTTTGTATAATCTTTTAAGATAAGATTTTGACCAGCGATCAAATTAAATATTCTATAATAAAAAAAAAAGAATTATAAAATAAATAAATAAATATAAATATCTGTTTTCCCGGTTTTAGTGTTATTGAAAGACCTGAAAAAACACAGATCGTCCGCTTGGTGAGTGTTAATGTTGAATATTTAACACATATATATATTTTAATTATATTAATTGATTTTATTTGGATGATATTCATTAATTTGTTTACCAGTTAATTTACTTTTTATTGTAATTATTTAGAGGATCATTGTTTTATTCTTGGAGCTGCTCCTAACTGCTCAGATCTTCCGTTTATTTCATTTCACTGCAGTGAGTTTGTTTATGAAGTGATAAATATTCCTCCTCTCAGGCTGACAGTCCGGAAAACTCCGGCTGCGAGAGCGATGAAGGAAGGGAGGAGGAAAAGCCGAGTGCGTATGAGAAGCTGCTGTTGAGCATAAACACCGTCGCCGCTGACGACGATGATGATGATGATGATGAGGAGGAGGAGGACAGTGAGGAAGAGGAGAGCCAGGAAGATGATGAAGATGATGATGATGCAGCAGAGGGACTGGACGACCCCGATGAAGGTTTGTTTTATTGATTCGGAAATTTGTTTTGCGTCATGAAGCGATTACGTATCCAACAAGCTAAAATCCGGAAGCAAAGGAGGGACGGGATTCAGGATTAAAAGAAAGATTCCTGAAACAAAAGCGGAAGCTGGAGATGGCATTCCGGCATCTGGAAAAAGAGATTCTGAAAGCTAGGGACAGGGATGCTAGGGATGAGATTCCGACAGCTAGAGAACAGATGCTGGATGCTGAGGACGGGATTCCGGATGCTATAGGCGGAGCTCTGAAAGCTGGAGCTGGGTTTCTGGAAACTAGAGGCAGGATCACGGCTGCTATAAGAGATGGATTTCCAGAACCTAGAGGCAGGATTCCTGAAGCAAGGAGCAAGATTCTGAAATTTAAAAGCAGGACTGTGGAAGGTAGAGGCGTGGCTCAGGAAACTGGGGACGGGATTCTGGAAGCTGGATACGTGATTGAATCCGAAAACTAGAGGCAGAATTCCGCAAACTATGCGCAAGATTCTCAAATCAATAGGAATTCTGGAAGTTAGAGGCAGGGTTGTGGAAACTAGGGATTGGATTTTGAAAGCTAGAGGAGGGATTGCTAAAGATAGAGCCAGGATTCCCGAAACCAGAGGTGAAATTCCGGAAGCTAGAGGTGGGAATCCAGAAACTAGAAGCAAGATTGTTGAATCAGTATCCGGATTGCAGAAGCTCGAGGTGTGATTCCAGATGCTGGGGCGGGATTCTGGATTCAGAGGCAGGATTCTGGAAGACTTTTGTTTTTTTTTTAATCTCTTATAGAGGATGATGATGCAGAGGAAAGTCGAGATGGTGGTGATGATGATGATGATGATGATGAAGAGGCTGCAGGCTCCTCTGAGGAAGAGGAAACTGAAAAAGGAGGGAAGCAGAAGGAGGACGAGTTCACGGATAAAACACGTGAAGCCGAGTTCAGTTTGGAGTCGAACCTGCCCGCGGACGGAGAGCAGGAGAAAGTCGACACGTCACGAGCAGGTCGGGATTTTATTTTTATTTATTTATTTATTTATTTATTTTGGAATTCCTTCATTTAATACACATTCTCAGTGACAAAATCTACGTTGTAAATAGAATAGTGCTGAAAGTGTGTTCTGTGTTTCTCACACACACACACACGCACACACACGCACACACACACACACACACGCAGACGTGTTTGTGCAGCATCAGGAAGCGGAGCTGAGCGAAGCCGAGGTGAACAGAATCTCAAACGGCTCCAGAATCAGGACTCAGGTTAAGGTGCGAGTTTATTCCAGTTGTCGTGATTTAAAGATTTAAAAATATCTACGTTTCGTTTTTTTTTTTTATGTCTTGTTTTTGTTTTTGTTTTTGTTTTGTCCTCAGTGGTCCAGACTTGGCGTCCTGCACTGCGCACGTCCCCTCGAGCGGCTTCCCGCCGTGGCTCAGTCCTCGTCCGTGTCTCTCCCGCTTTTCCATAAAGCGCTGGAGCCGAAGTGGCGTTCCCTCAGTCACTCCTCCACGCCTGAAGGGGGCGACGCGGCGGGACTCACCGACCTGCAGGACGAGCTGCTGAGGCTCATGGGTAAGTAAGGACTCCTTACGCACTGATATAGCCAGCTGAAGCGGGGATTTCATTTTTCCCTAGGGGAAGTGTCCTAAATCACACTATGCAGGTCACATCTCACGCACACACACACACACACACACACACACACCAGTCTGTCGTGGACGCGTCCCAAACCACACACCCTATGCACTACATAGGCCACGTTACAAATGTTTCACCATCTGATCACTGTGGATGTGTCCCAAATCACTCTTTATATTCACTGTGTGTTCCACCTTACATGCCATTGTGGACGTGTCCCAAACCATACACCCTGTTCTCTATATAGGGTACATAAACGTCATCCGTCCACTGTGGGCGTGTCCCAAATCACATGCCCTATTGACTATATAGGCGACATACAGTGAATACCGATATCAGTCCACATCGGACGCGTCCCAAACCATTCCTTTATTCACTATATAGGACGCATAGAGTGGGTGTGTCCCAAAGCATGTGCCCTGTTCACTACGTAGGCTGCAGAAACATCATCGCTGGTCCACTCCGGTTGTGTCTCAAACCAAACATTCACTATGTTCACTACGTAGGACACGCAGACATCATTATCAGTTCGCAGTGGGCGCGCTCCAAATCACA
>CM040977.1:32451128-32452808 GCA_022985145.1 Pangasius djambal
TTATTTATGTTTCTTTGTTTTATTTATTTCTCTCACTAACTCTTTCTCACACACACACACACACACACACACACACACACACACACACACACACACACACAGTCTCTCTCTCGGAGCTGATGAATCATTTATCAGTGTGATGAGTGTGTGCTTTGGCTCTGAATCACTTCATCTCATGAATGTTTGTCTCCCTAATGCGCTCTTCATCCATCCACACACACACACACACACTAACACACACTAACACACACACACACACACTCTCATACACACTCTGTCTCTCTGTTTCATTCACTCTATCTCACTCTATCTCCCATACACACACTGTCTCATCCACACACACAAACACACATACACACACACACATCTCTCTGTTTCATACACTCTCCCTCTCCCACACACATGCTCTCTTTAATCCACACACACTTCTCTCTCATACACACACTCTCTCACACACACACTTTCTCTCGTGCACACTCTCTCTCATACCCAAACTTTCACACACACACACACACACACTCACTCTCTCTCTCATACCCACACTTTCTCACACACACGCTCTCACTCTATGTCCCATACACACTCACTCTCTGTTTCATACACTCTCTCACTCCACAATTCACACACACTTTGTCATACACACACTCTATCTCTCCCACACACACTCTCTCATAAACACTTCTCTCTCATACTCATACTCTCTGTTGTTCTTCTCATCTCTGAGAAATCTCAGCAGTGACCTTGAATGGATGCGATGGAGTGAGGAACGTTTCCGGTCCACGATGAGCTCCACATTAAATAATCATTAACACACACACACACACACACACACACACACACACAGAGAAGCTAGGGTCTGCTGTGTGAGAAGACAAAAGCTTTCAGACGGTAAATTATTCAACATGGAGATGAAACATCTGTCATTCCTGATGCACCACTTGTGTGTGTGTGTTTTTTCTTACACACACACACACACACACACACACACACACACACCTGAGGGAACTCATCAGCTCCTGAACACCTTCAGGAAGATAAATCAGTAGCATAGGAATGTTTTTTACTGCAGATTTATAAAATAACTAATATATATATATATATATTGTGAGCAGAGGAACAAAGTCATCATTATCTCACAGTGTTTAACATTTTCTGGTCGAATTATAGAGAAAGTTGCATCATTTATAAATCAGATATTAATATGGAGTACTGCTTTTTTTAAATCACGTATTCCCAAGCAGGAGTTGTTTTCCATATGTTCTATATACGATGTTTTCTGTGATGGTCTTTGAAATGTACGGTTTGTAGAAAGCGGCTAGTCCTAGTCTCCGGCAAAAGTCTGTCCGTTTGGTGTCATGACCGTAACCCCGATAAATCGCTGTGTTTTTGAAACACGTGAGTTCTTAAGGTTTGTCTGCATCGTCTCCTCGAGACGTTAAACGACATCACGTGCAGAGCGACTCGTCGATCCTGAGCTCGCCGTCGCTGTGGGGGATTTTATTAGCCACAAAAACGTTAGCGCAAATGTCACGTCCATAACACTGGAATTTCCTGCTTATATTTTAACTTAATTTAAAAATTTAATGAAAATTGAAAGTGGTGAATAATAATCTACAGGAGAAATGAAAGCTCTGTGTGTGTGTGTGTGTGTGTGTGTGTGTGTGTGTGTGTGTGTGTGTG
>CM040977.1:32462121-32482008 GCA_022985145.1 Pangasius djambal
CTCTGTCGCTCTTTCTCTCTCTCTCTCTCTCTCTCTCTCTCTCTCACTCTGTCTCTCTGTCTCTCTCTCTCTGTCTGTTGCTCTCTTTCTCTCTCTCTTTCTGTCTTTCTGTTTGTCTCTCACTGTCTCGCTTTCTCTTTCTTTCTGTTTCTCTCTGTCTTTCTTTGTCTGTCTCTCTCTGTCTGTTGCTCTCTTTCTCTCTTTCTCTCTCTCTTTCTGTCTGTCTCTCTCTGTCTCGCTCTCTGTCTTTCTTTCTTTCTGTCTGTCTGTCTCTCTCACTCTGTCTCTCTCTCTCTCTCTCTCTCTGCAGTGTCTCCCGAGGCTCTCGGTTTCCTCTCCGCCGTCGCCGTTTTTGTTTTTCTTATGATTCTTGTTTTTTTGTTCCTCAATAACAAACTGTCGATTGAGAACGTCGCTCCGCAGCCACTCGACCACTACAGGAAGGGCAAAGAGCTACCGGGTCAGTGTGCTTACACGTCTCTCCTCTCTCCACTCATTTATTCATTTCATTCGTCTGATCAGTGTAAACCACTAATGCAGCAGTACTGATGTGACTTTTCTAAATCACAAACATAATTCAGTGTAAAATCGTTGCACTGGACAGTGTTTAATGTGTTGGTGATGTTCATACAATATTACCGTAATTACAGGTTTTTCCTACTTTTAAATCTTTCTGTTGTAAATGAATTATATATCTTTACATTTTTAAATAAATTCCACATCTGCGCTTGTTTGGATTTTTTTTGTTGCAGGACACATCCGCATTTTTTTTTAACATCCTGTGTTTTTTGGGGGTTTTTTTGTGGGTAAATTTTTTACCTTTTCAATAAAAATAAACAACAACCTGGGGGGCAAAAACTTTTGCCGTCAACTGTAAAGCTGATGAACTAAATCCTGTTCTTGTCTATTTGGACTCGACTGTACGTTTTTTCCACATTTAATTAGTAACACCTACATATACCCTGTAGACGAGCCTCTGAATCAGCACTTCACACACACACACACACACACACACACACACACACACAGTGTTGTGTAACCACACACAATATTAACATTACATAAGACTGGTTTTCATGCATGCAGTAATCTGAATAGGATGAAAAGAAATCCGCCTACTAAATAATTTTATGTAGAATTTATCTGAAAAGAAAAAGTCAGTCAAATGTCAGTATTTATAGGTTTAGTGTTTATACGCTGAAATTGCGTGTATCCTTTAGTTTATATGCTGAAACAGTTCCAGGTCAGGATCTGTCTTGGTACCACATGTAACCTGTGTATTTGTAGATTTACTGTTTCTAAGTGTGTGTGTGTGTGTGTGTGTGTGTGTGTGTGTGTGTGTGAGAGAGAGAGAGAGAGTGTGTGAGTGTGAGAGAGGGGGTAACCTTGAGGAGCATGAATGTGATTTTGTTCTTTGCTGCCCCCAAGTGGTCATATAGGTGTATTACACACAGATTTTTCTCTGTGTGTGTGTGTGTGTGTGTGTGTGTGTGTGCGTGCGTGCTAGATAAGGGCTATGGAGAGGCAGATTTTCAGGCCTGGTCATCAGACAGCGATGACGAGGTGATGGGTCAGTATCAGGAGGCCATGACGCGCTCCCGGGGTCTCCGAGGCCGCTGCACAGGGGCTGGAGCCCCTCATCGTAAAGGCTTCAGCTGGGAGACGCAGCACAAATACTGCCCCCTGTCGGCCGAGTACGATGGGTACAGCAGCGAGGCTTCTGCTGAGGACGGTGAGGAAAAAGTGTGTGTGTGTTTGTGTGTGTGTGTGTGTGTGTGTGTGTGTGTGTAGGATAGAACAGACACACACACGCGTCATTATTTCTCATTTTTCTTGGTAAATGACTCAGAAATTCACTGAGATAGTGTGTGTGTGTGTGTTTGTGTGTGTGTGTCACTAAAAGCTGGTTTTAATAAAGAGTTGATGTGTTGATGGTTTGCAGCTGGCTGAAGTCAGAGTGCAGTGGGTTTAGTACACACACACACACACACACACACACACACACACACACACACACACACAGGGTGTGGTGTTTTCTTCTCCAGCTGTTTTTCATTCTCTCTCTCTCTCTCTCTCTCTCTCTCTCTCTTGACTGTGTTTCACAGTGAGCTAATGTGACTGTGTGTGAACCACACACACACACACACACACACACACACACACACAGTGGTTCATGTTTCTACACTTTCATACTTTTTTTGACTACCTTTCTGCCAGGGGGATTTTAGGAAGTCACACACTCTTTCCGTCACTCACTGTTAAGAAATTGGCTTTAAAGCAATGTGCACACACACACACACACACACACACACACTGTCAGGCCGTGGGCAACTGCCACTGCTGACACTGAGAGAGAGAGAGAGAGAGAGAGAGAGAGAGAGAGAGTGAGGAAGAAGCTAAAATAGAAAATAAGTAAACGACAGAAAAGTGAACAGAGTGAAAGTGGAGGAAAATTAAGAAGAACGAATAAAGAAAAAGAGAAGAAGAGGAAGTAAGACCAGATTTACTTACATTTTACTTATGATGTTTGTTTCCATGGCAACGACTGTTTTTTTTTTTTTTTTTAACCAGGTCATAAGTGTCCTCATGGACGCCACTGTGTGAGAAAAAAAAAGAAAGAAAAGTAGTCAAAATAGTAGCGATAAAAGTAGTTAGAGATAAAAAAAAGGGGGAAAAAAGAAGAAATGAGGAGAGAAGATAAACGAAATAAAGAAAAGGAGGAGAGAGAGAGGACAGGACACAAAAAATGCAAAAGAAGAGAAAAAAGTTGGTGGCATTAAACCATAATTTACTCTTTCTGTCTCTCCTTCTATCTCTCTGTCTCGCTCTCTGTCTCACACTATATTTCGCTCTCTCCATCTCTCTCTCGCTCTCTCTATCTTGCTCTCTCTCTCTCTATCTAACTCTCTGTCGCTCTCTCTATCTAACTCTGTCGCTCTCTCTATCTTGCTCTCTCGCTCTCTGTCTAACTCTCTGTCTTGCTCTCTCTATCTCGCTATCTCTATCTTGCTTTGTCTTGCTCTTTGTCTCACTCTCTCTCTCGCTTTCTCTATCTCACTCTCTCTCTCGCTCTCTGTCTCGCACTCTGTCTCACTCTTTCTCTCACTCTCTCTCTCACTCTGTCTCTTTTTCTCTCTAGCTCTCTCTCTCACTCTCTATCGCTCTATCTCACTCTGTCTTGCTCTCTATCTCTCTCACACTCACTCTCTCCATCCATCCTTCAGTGAACTGTATTCAGAGGATGAGGTTGACTCCGCCCCTTGACGAGCTCCAGCCGCCTCCCTATCAGGACGAAGACGGCTCGACCTCTGACCTCGCCGACACCAAGAGCGAAGCGCACGACCCCGAGAGCTTCAGCAACGCCAAGGGCCTGGAGGAGGACGTCCCGAGTGACAGCACAGCTGTGCTCAGCCCCGAGGTGTGTGTGTGTGTGTGTGTGTGTGTGTTTGTGTGTTTGTGTGTGTGTGTGTGTGTGTGTTTATGCATGTCAGACGCTCCTAACACACTCCCTTTAATTACTGTTGTCTCTCAACTAAAAGGTTAATTACATAATCACAAGTTATCCTCTGTTTTCTATTCTTTCTCTTTCCTTCTCTCTCTCTTTATCTCTCTCTCTGTCTGTCTTGCTCTCTTGATCCCTTTTGCATCCCTCTGTTTACATCTCTCTCCCTCTCATCTTTCTCTGTGTTCTATTTCTCTCTCCTTCAATTTCTCCTTCTCTCTTTTCTCTTTCTCCATTTCTCATTCTCTTCATTTGTCCTCATCTCTCCATTCTTTTTTCTCTCCCTCTCATTCTGTCATTCTCTCTTCGTGTCTCACTCTCGGCATTTCTTTTTCTCTCCATTTCTCCCCCTTGTGTCATTTTCTCTCTACCTTTCTCTCCTTTCTCGTTTTTCTTTCGTTTTCTCTTCATCATTCCACCTCTCCACTTCTCTCTCTCTCTCTCTCTCTCTCTCTCTCTCTTTGTGTAGGATCTGTCCGTCCGTGGTTCCTCCTCTCCTCTCCTGAAGCTTTACTCTCCTGACTCGCCCTTCTCTCCGTTCGGGACACTGCACATCCTCTTCGACTACGATTTGCACCAGCGCTGCCTCTCAGTCACCGTAACCGCGGTAACCGACCTCCCATCGCCGCGACGATCACCCGGCATCGCCTGGCAGCTCCACCTGGTGCTGCTTCCCGCCAAAAAGCAGCGTGCCAAGACGGCCGTGGCCAGGGGGCGGAGCCTCAGCGAGACGTTCCGCTTCAGCCACGTCCAGTCGGAGAGCATCGGGAACTACGGCGTGCGGTTTCGTCTCTACAGCATCAGCAAGATCAAGAAGGAGAAGAAGATGCTGGGAGAGAAAGTGTTCTACCTCACCAAGCTCAACCTGCAGGGCAAAATGGCCGTCCCTCTGCCTCTGGAGCCCTGCTGCAGCACCACAGTGAGTGCAGGACAGGACGCAGGACATAGATGGACTGATGGATTGATTGACCAATGGATTGATTATTGGAGAGATGGGTGGTGGATGGATGGATGGATGGATGGAAGGTTGGATGGATGATGGAGAGACAGGTGGTGAATGGAGGGATGGATGGATGATGGAGAGACAGGTGGTGGATGGAGGGATGGATGGATGATGGAGAGACAGGTGGTGAATGGAGGGATGGATGGATGATGGAGAGACAGGTGGTGGATGGATGGATGGATGAATGAGTGGATGGATTGCTAGTTGGAGAGATGGGTGGTGGATGGATGTATGGAGGGATGGATGGATGATGGAGAGACAGGTGGTGGATGGATTGATGGATGGATGGATTAATGAGTGGATGGATTGCTAGATGATGGATGATGGAGAGACAGGTGGGTAGTAGATGCATGGATGGATGGATGGATGGAAGGATTGATAGATGGGTGGATGGATGGATGATGGAGAGACAGGTGGTTGATGGATGGATGGATGAATGAGTGAATGGATTGCTAGATGGATAGATGATGGAGAGGTGGGTGGATGGATGGATGAATGGACGGATGAACTGATGGATGAATGGATGAACTGATGGATGAATGGATGCCTGGAAGAGAAAGTGTGCCACTTCCTCAAACCCAGTTTTCAGGTCGTCTCTGTCCTACTGTTCTCTACAGAAGGCACAGTGCATTATGGGTATTGTTAGAACTCTATGGGTATTGTGTGCACTACACAGTGAACAGGGTGTGATTTAGGACATGGAAATGATTCAGTATTTAATAGCTGATAAATAACTGTTTATGGTAAACACGCTGGCTCAGTGGATGGACTGATGTGTGTGTGTGTGTGTGTGTGTGTGTGTGTGTGTGTTTCAGGCCAGCGAGTCTCAGACGAGTGTGTCTGCCGCATCGTGCAGTGAGACGGCATCTACGTTCCAGTCCGCAGGTCAAAGGTCATCGCCTGAGATACTGCTAGGGCTTGTTTACAACGCCACCACGGGCCGCCTCTCTGTCGAGGTCATCAAGGGGTGTCACTTCAAAAATGTGGCCACCAACAAACCGCCCAGTAAATACACACACACACACACACACACACACACACACACACACACCTTCGAAAGTGACGTTCGGTGTGTAAAAGTCGTTATGTCATGTTTATGAAGTGGTTATTCCTCTCCTGTTCAGTGCCCTTTGTTTCAGAAGTGTTGTGCTCCACTTTATGATCACGTGCTGATGCTAACTCTAACGCTAACCTTATGTGATGTCATTTAACCTTTAACCTGTTAACCTGTATCTCTCTTCTCCCTCTGTTTCCGTCCGAAAGTTTCGCAAAACACCTGAGAAGCACATGGGCCACGTCCCAACTCGCATGCTACTGTACTAAATAGTGTACATGCTATTCTGTATCTCGTATCTTTTTGTGTGCTTTTTCCTCTGTTTTTTCTCCTCTCTGGTTATTAACACTTTCCTCTCCCTCTCTCTCTCTCCCTCTCTCTCCCTCTCTCTCTCTCTCTGTCCCTTATCGTCTGACTCCACCCACCCCCCACCCACACACCCCTCCCGTTCCTCGTCAGATGGACTGTTCTGTTGTCTAAAGCACTTGATAGGTGGGCAGGTTTATATAATCCGAGGTGAGTCTTCCCTTGCTCACTCGTTCCCTAGCTGTCCATGTGGAACGTCTGCATGTTTGGGTTTTGCTTAGTCGTCTCATGTCTGAGTGCGCCACCAAGAGCGGATGTGTTTTAGTAGTTAAAATAGAGACATAGTGTACGAGTGTGTGATTTGTGATTCGGGACACAGCCGGGGTTCACTCATGTTGTCTGTAAATGGCTGATATCCGATATCGACTCCACACGTTGTCCCGCATTATGCTCCATTCTGCATTCAGTTAGTAAGACCTCAGCGTACTGGACTTAGAGTCGGGTGCAAAAGTTTGTACACCTCCTACAGGGACAAAGCTAAAGTGGAAATTTGTTTAGGGAATTTTTTTATTTACACCCAAACAAGAATCATGACAAGTAACAGAAATGCTCAAGTAGTGTAATTTAGGATATTAATTTCATTTTGAACCTCTTAGATTTGTATATATATATCTATTGTACCTAGAAATCAGAAACTTTTGCACTCAGCTGTTTATTAGCGAAGAATGACGGCTCGCTGTTTGAGATAAATAACTGAGTCTTGGTAGAGAACTCGGACACGAGGACAAGCACCACTCGTATAGATGTGTGTGTGTGTGTGTGTGTGTGTGTGTGTGTGCATGCCATCTATATCTATTAGAAGATGATGATGAATTTGTGATAGATGTGTTACACCACAGCGCTGAGGAGTTCTGGATTGTGATTGGTCAGAAAGTGTTGATTAATTTTCTATAACAGCAGCTCTGACAGTAGTGCAGCTGTAAATCACAGGTTTATATCAATGCGCTCCTTCTAATAGGTTATTGTTTCTATAGCAACAGCTCGTTCACATGACTTCTAATGCGGATGCTCCACATAAAAAAAGTGTAATTGTTTACATTTCTGTAAATGTAACGTTTATGGAAGGAGTCTCCAGTGTCAGCGCTTTGTAACAGTCAGAGGTTAAGCTGCAACTTTAACATTTCCGAAATCTTCAGGACAGAGGAGTTTACGCTTCTTTGCAGTTTCTCTGTAACACGACGAGCTGCGGGGTTTTTTTTTTGTCTTATTAACTTCAAGAGAGAGAAAAAAAGAGAGGCTGATGAGAGAACGACTGTTTATAGCTGCTATAACGTAAGCGAAAAAAGGAACTAAATTGTATTCTACAGTAACAGCTCATTCAGTCGTGTTTTAATCCTTAATTAAAACCTAACTATATATTTTTATCTGTAATATCTGATAGAGTTTATAACATCAAACATAGGAATCAGAATTATAAGCTAATATTTGAAAAATGGGTCTTGTTGTTATTTAGCGAGGTGTTAAATATTAACTTGAAATAATGAGATACGACAAAATATTGACACTGAACACATTAACATTTTACATATCTCTCGTCCAGTTTAGCTACAACGTTAGCTCATCCCCGATATCGTGATTAAAATCCGATGAACCGCTCTGTCGTGTTGGAGGAGGTTTGAACTCGTTATGTGCAGAGACGGGATTGTTTCCCAGCACAAAGCGCTTACGCATTTCCTCCGACCTCTTCACGGCCTTTTTCGGGTCGTAACAATGGCGCTCTCAATAAAGCCAATCACTCGAGTTTAATCGCCTCTCGGCTCTTTCACCTCCGTCAGCAGGAGGTCCATTAATGCAGCGCTGAAGCACTTAAGGTGTCAAAGTCGCTCCTTTTCCAGCGCGTGCCAAATCAGTTCACTTCACCCGAGCCTTTATATCCGAGAGAGAGAAAGAAACAGATACAATTTCTCTTTTTTTAGCAGAGGGGAACAGAGAGAGGGAGAAGGAGGACCTGGCAGGCAGCTGCCACTTGTGTGTGTGTGTGTGTGTGTGTGTGTGTGTGTGTGTGTGTGTGTGTGTGTGTGAGTGAATTCTATCTAAGCGCCTGTCCCTTTTATTTTCCTGTTTACACACAGCAAAAGGCGAGCCTCCCACATCAGCTCTCATTGACGTGTTCAGGAAAAGCGTCTGAATCCTGATGACTCGAAGTGAATAAAATTGATAACGCAGTAATCAGAGGCTTTTCCGCTGAAGGTGATAATAAGGAGATCGTTAATAAAGAGCGGGTGAAAGGAAACGCAGCCGAATGTGTGATGTTTAACCTTGTCGGCGTCTCGTCATGTTTCTGGGTTGTTTTTTTTTTAACCTGAATTTTACCTGCATGATCTCTGATGTGCGTCTGTGGAGTTATTTTTGTGCAGCAGGGCTTTAAGATTCATAAGCAGTGAATAAATGAAGGATCGTGAGAAACGTGATGACGTCATGCTTTAACCTGCGCGTGTCCTGCGTGTCAAATCTGTGACGGTGAAATACGATCTGATTGGAAAGTTTGTCACGTCTGACCTCACGCCTTGGATCAGACCTGTAACATTCGATTATTTTAATTATAGTATTGATAAAAATACCTGTTGACATGATTAAAGTTTTCTGTAAATGGAACATTGATGGAAGGAGTCTCCAGTGTCAGCGCTTTGTAACAGCCAGAGGGAAAGCTGTAAGTTTTACGACATCTTCAGGACAGATGAGTTTACGCTTCTTGACGAGCTACTTTTTTTTTTTTTTTTTTTGTCTTATCAACTTTGGGAGAAAAAAGAGAGTTTATAGCTGCTATAACGTAAGAGAGAAAAGGAACTTGAATTGTAACTATAAACAGATAAAACATCTGAAGCGTTGCTCTTATAAATCTTATGAATACGTAAGTGTTGTCAGATCGCTGTGGTATAAGAGGAATGAAGCACATGGAGACATGCTGTTATAGGAAAATAATAAACTTCCTGGTAGTAACAGTAACTCCGCTTCCTGTTTTATTATTAATGAAATGTTATATAAACCTTTGCATTTACTCTGTTTAGAATAGTGTGTGAAATGTAATGATTGCTCTCCTCGTCTTTATAGACACGTACGTGAAGCTGACCCTGCTGAACTCCATGGGTCAGGAGATGTCCAAGTGTAAGACGTCCCTGTGCCGCGGCCAGCCGAACCCCACCTACAGGGAGACGTTCGTGTTCCAGGTGGCGCTGTTCCAGCTGTCGGAAGTCACGCTCATCCTCTCCGTCTACAACAAACGCAGCATCAAGCGCAAGGAGATGATCGGCTGGATCTCTCTGGGCCTGAACAGCTCCGGCGAGGACGAGCTCACGCACTGGACTCAGATGAAGGAGTCTAAAGGACAGCAGGTGTGTCGATGGCACAGTCTGCTCGAGTCTTAGGGAGCATCATGACCACCATGACGACGACGATGATGATGATGATGATAAAAAAAAAAATAAAGTGACAAAATCAAGAAGGGGAGAAAAAGAGCAAGGCATTACGGGAAATAAATCCTGAGAATGCAAGGATGATGAAGAAAGAAGTGAAGAAAACCCACAAAGCAGGGCATTATGGGAAATATCTCACCGTATCAATAGAGAGCAGGTGTGACGTCAGCCCCGCCTCTTTACATCGCCGGAATGTGAGGATGGCGAGGATGAGGAAGGTGGAAAGTCAAGAAAAAACAAGGAGCAAGTGGAAGAGTGAAACAAATTCTGGAGCCATGATGATATGATGAGGGGAAATATGGAGGCCTCGGCTCACCTGAGCAGTGCATTATGGGAAATGAATGGAGCAACGAAAGATAAAATACATGAAGCGGAAAAGAATCTCGAGCCATGATGATCAGGAGGAGGAGCTGAAGCAGGAAGAGGAAGAAGGAGACCACCAGAACAGTGCATTATGGGTTCGAAGCCATTCTGTTGCCTTGAAAGTTTTAGGAATTCAGTCAGATTTGAGCAAAACGACTCTTAACCCGCAGTGCATTATGGGAACGATTAGAAAAAAATGCTAACCTTTAATGAAGGAGATGGAATTCTGTTATTATTTATTGTTTTTTTATTTATTATTATTATTATTTCCTGTTTGTTATTCGTGTGTTTGGTTTGAAATGGTTCTGATTGAGCAGAGAACGAGAGACGGAAGAGAGACAGTGGATCAGTGACGGCGTTTACAAGCCAGAGGTCCAAAAACAGTTGAACAACCCTGAATATTCTGGTCCAAACCCTGCCTCGCTTAGCCCCGCCCACACGAGCATTTTTCTGTAGTCTGACATTATTGCCCCTTTTTACCCCTTGACCCAAAGCCGGTGCTGATTTGGGTGTCGTTTTCGTCAGTTTGAGAACCTTCACAGCCTCTCTCTTCACAGGTTCACAGCCTCTCTCTTCACAGGTTCACAGCCTCTCTCTTCACAGGTTCACAGCCTCTCGCTTCTCAGCACTAGTGAGGGTTTCTATATCGTTTATGTAAATTTAGTTACGGTGAATTAAATGCCTGATTGGTTAAACATAGCGGAAGCACGCATTTGCATAAAATTGAGCTTCTCTGAGGTTTTAACCAGCTGGGCAGAATTTACAGCAAGGCCGATTTCATCAGTGTAGCGTCCAGTCCTCCAGCATCCACAGCGTCATAAATTATGATTAGCTTTGCTCACACAGTTAGTTAGCTTTAAAGATGTTTGTCGCCTGTAGAGCAAAAATTTATGAAACTTAATTTTAAAAGAATCAGTGATGGCATAGTGTGGCTGTTGAAAAAAAAATCACGAGCCTACACTTACTAACAAAATAGAAATGTTTAAAAAGCAACTCACAAAAAACTGGTCAGCTAGTCAGATTTCTAGCTTAGCATTCTTGCTAGCTAGTGCTTTCCCAGTTACAAACTACACAAACAAGCAGGTTAAAGACAAGACACTGAGTTTTAATGACAGCGATCTCGAATTTCCTGTATTTTCAGTTTAGACTGAACAAGAATTAGTTCTCTAATTTTAAATATGATCAAGAACAAGCTAAGCCTAAGAACTTGCTAACTAGCTTGTTTATTAACAATGCTGATGTTTGTCACTGGAACTAAAAACTAAAACTAAAAGTTTTCCTCAGCCATCTTTTTCCAAAAGTCTGTCACGTGATAAAATGCTGGTCACTGATTGGTCGCTAGAGGGCGCTGTGACACCAGTCTTCCTAGATACAAAAAGTTTTCATGACTAGCATGTTAGCGCGTAGCTATTTATACATCACACCATTTACTGTTTTTTTTTTTTTTGTCCTTGAGCGAAGGTGGTCTAACTTCATGATTGTTATGTACTGTAAATGCTTTAAAGAATTTTTTCGTATCTATTTTTGTACCGATCTTTCAGAACACGACGCTACGAAGCTCTGTGAGCGAACCGGAGTTGTAGACATGGGGTCTACTTTCGCAAGATTTTGCAGGTTTCAGTCGTTTTGCTTTATTGTGCGTCATCATTAGTTTTAGGATTAACGAATTATTGAAACATTTATTCTCCTAATTTACAATTTACGCGCGTCCCGTTTTAATGACTGGAGTTAAAAGACGGGAAAGAAAACAGAGTGTAAGGTGGAGTGTGTGTGTGTGTGTGTGTCCAAGTATTCTGCTGCCTCTGTACGTTTTGTGCTGTGAGCTTCGCTGACATCAGCATCTCTGGAAAAGATTAATGACGTTCGTGTGTTTTGTTTTTAAAAAAAAAAGAAAAAAAAAAGAAAGAAATATTGCTGCAGATCTCTGATGAAACAAGCACATTTTTCTGCAAATGCCACAAAAACACACCTTGTGAAAGAGACTCAGGCACACACTCACTCTCACACACACACACACACACACACACACTCACACACACACTCACACACACTACGTACCCGACTCCTAAAAAAAAAAAAAAAGTGACCAGTCGACCATCGTGACATCATTTTTCAGATTTGCGTCTTGCTTCACAAGTTAGCATTCTGTTGCTAATCTAACAGGATTTGGAGCTAACGCTAGCCAGCTAGCTAACACCTAGCAGATTTCTAGCGAGATTTTTTTTTAACAATTTATGTTCCTAAACGTTCATAACTGCCGCTGTTACTGTTAGCCATCTAGCTAACATGAGCAAACGTGACAGGATTTCTGACGATTTTTTTTCTTTTAATTTATATTCAGAAACATCTTCATAAGCAACAAAACACTGAAGCACACGAGCTAGTGTTAGCTAAGAGGATTTCTGACAGGAAGTTACATATTTAAATGTACATAATTGTTAGCTAGCTGCTAATGTCCTAACAGATGGCTAACATGAGCTAACCTGACAGGATTTCTGACAAGATAATATTTTTTATTCGTATTCATAAACATCAACAAAGCAACAAACACTGAAGCACACGAGCTAGTGTTAGCTAAGAGGATTTCTGAAAGGAAGTTACATTTTTTCATAATTGTTAGCTAATAGCTGGTTAACATGAGCTAACCTGACAGGATTCTTTTTCATTCATATTCATAAATCTTCGCTATTAGTGTTAGCTAGCTAGCTAACCTGATCTATCTGCTAACATTAGGCGGCTAGCTAACGTGACGGGAATTTTTCGTTCCGGTTCATAAACGGTCATCATCTTCCGTTAATGTTAGCCAGCTGGCTAATGTGAGCTAAGCTGACAGGTTTTTCTTTTCATTACTGTTCATCAGTGTTTCTGTGTCATTGTTGGTGTTAGCCAGATAGCAAATGCGACCCTGCTAACATTAAACAGATAGCTAACGTGCTAATCCCTGACAGGATTTTTTTTCATTCGTATTCATAAATGCTCAGAATCGTCACTGTTAGTGTTTACCAGCTAGCTAACCTGGTCTAACTGCTAACATTTACCAGCTAGCTAACCTGGTCTAACTGCTAACATTTACCAGCTATCTAGCCTGGTCTAACTGCTAACATTAACCAGGTAGCTAAATTTAAATTCATATTTCTTATTTGATATCGTCAGCTAGCTAACATGAGCTAACCTGACAGGATTTCTGACAGGATATTTTTTTTTCATTCATATTCTTCTTCTGTTTTCAGTTAATGTTAGCCAGATAGCTAACTTAGACTAACTGCTAACATTCGGCAGCTAGCTTAAATGAGCTAACCTGACCGGATTTTATTTCATACACATTCATAAATGGCGGTTTGAAATTTGAAATGGCGGTGGCTAAAAAAAAAAGGTAACCTGACAGAACTGACGGTGATTCAGTTAAATATTTTAATAAAATGTGTGTGAAAATGTGTAAAGTAACGTGATGCATCTGTAGCCGGAGTTCGTATGTGTTTAGCGTCCCTGAGTTCATGTAGCGCGTTAGCTGATATGCTAACTGCTAATTATCCTAGCAAGTAGAGAAATTAGCTAACTACTGAATAGGCTACAATAAAGCAAAGATAATATTTTTCTTTCCTGGCGCATTTTTTAGCGCAATTTTGCCGTTTCCTTTACGACCTCGACTACAAACCCTGGTCTGCATTCATTCTCTCGCTTTATCCGTTCATCGTCACACTCGTCTTTCTTTCCTTCAGTCGTTCATCTGAATATTCAGGAAGTGAAGAGGGCATTTCTCACGACCAGCCTGTAATTACGAAAAAAAAAAAAAAAAAAGTGTTTTGACCAGCGCACGTTTAGGACCTAAGAAAACACCAGCATTTAAAAAAAAAAAAAAAGGGAAATATTTTAAATTTTTTTTTTTTTTTTAAAGTGAGCACACGAAAGTCCACAACGTTCAGGATCAGCGCCTGGTTTTAATCCCTCCAACTTTCTCAAGGTGTGTTTATGTTGTTTTCTATGCGTGTGTGTGTGTGTGCGTGTGTGTGTGTGTGTGTGTGTGTGGTAGGTATGCGCTGATAAATACGATATATCGCAATACTTAATGCACAATGTTTATCAACATTTTACTAAAAATGTGTGTAAATGTTTTTCGTGGCCAAAACGAACAAAAAATTACAAAAGTTTCGGTTAAAAACTCGGATTTTTGTTCGTACTCGCTTTAGTATGTTATTAAACGCCGATGACCAAGCGCGTTCACAGCACGTCTGATTTACGTAATCGTGCGAACGATTTACGAATAAATTTGTTCGTATCCACCGCCATAAATTAGGCCCAGTGTTGTTACTATGGTAACAAGGAGGCAGCTTCATTTTAGTCGCCGTTTTTGGGCTTCTGAAAAAAAAAAAGACATTCTAAAGAAAAATTTTAAGACATGGCAGGCTGATATGATATCACGATAATATCGTAAACCATGATAAAATTCGTTGGAAGAAAAGTGATGAATCAGCACATGCCTGGTTTACGGTTACTTTTTTTTTTTTTTTTTTTTTTTAAATTGTGTAATTTTGCCTGGTCATTTTGTCACGTTTGGATTAAATTATCCACCGATTCGGTCGGTGCCTTACTTTTCTTCGGGATGATTTTACACTCTTCCAGCGATGTGCGTATAAATACTTATCCAATTTAATTTGTAAACGATGTGCGCAAGTGATTTATGGAAAACAAAGAAAAATTTGTATGTGATCGTTTAAAAAAAAAAAAAAAAAAAAAAGAAACACTTGTAAGGTTTGACGTTGTCTGTGTGTTTTTATTTATGATATGACATGTTGTGGCTGTTTAAAAAATGTACAAAATACAAACGTTTGAAAAGCAACTCACAAAAAAACTGGTCAGCTAGTCAGATTTCTAGCTTAGCATTCTTGCTAGCTAGTGCCTTCCCTGTTACTAACTACTACGCAGATTAAAGACATGACACTGAGTTTTAATGACTGCGATCTCCAATTTCCTGTATTTTCGGTTTAGATTGAATAAGAATCAGTTCTCTAATTTGAAATATGATCAAGAACAAGCTGAGTCTAAGAACTTGCTAACTAGCTAGCTTGTTTCATCTTTATCAACAATGCTGATGTTTGTCAGAGCGCTGGAACTAAAACGTAAAACACTAACATAGCAGAGCGAAGTTTTTTCACTGGTACGCTTTATTTATTAAAATTTTGTGGGAAGCAACAATTCGGCCAAAAATAAAAAGCGGACACAAAACCTCACACAAAATTTTCCTTTTAACGCTAATCAGCCGAGACGTGTTTAGACGTGTCTGAAGTTTCTAAACGAGGATAGTGTAGCTAACGGAAGCTCATAGTTTAAACAGGTTTAGCGTGGTGCGCTAACCCTACGTTCACACGAGCAAGGGTTCAAGTCGCTTGAACAGAAATTAAGTAAAGCATTAATTATTTGTGAAAATTGTTTGACTTTACACGTTCAGCTTCGTACTCGCTTCACTGGCAGAAAAAAAGAAGCAAACTAGCTACGTGCACCAACGATCTCCAGCTACTTCCTTCCACGCGTATATATGATGGAATAAGACGAAACCACGGTTACAAGCATTTCTTCCATTTTGTTAGGAAGTAATTGCAGGTAGGAGCTAAAGTTGCGAGCGGGGAACAGAAGAAACGTCGCACCGCACGTCTGGATTTGACACTTTACTGTGTCACGTCCTAATTTACATAGAAGTGACGGAGAAAAACGTAACTTACTGCACAATGAGCGTCAACCTTTTTACTAAAGTTGTGTGTAAATGTTTTTCGTGGCCAAAATTTTGTTTTCGGTAAAAGTTTTGGTAAAAAACTCAGATTTTCTTCGTACTCGCGTGCGCGTTACTAAACGCCGATCAGACGTCGATTACCAAGCGCGTTCACAGCACGTCTGATTTACATAATCCTGCGAACGATTTACGAATAAATTTGTTCGTATCCACCGCCATAACCGAGGCCTGGAGCTGTTACACCTTCATTTGCATAGAAGCGACGAGGTAAAAAAAAAAAACATGATTCTGACATCGCTTTGTATCTGAAATCGTGGCTGCGTGTCGAACAAAAACGTACAATTGCTTGTTGCTTTGTCGCTCGCTAGTGTGAATGTAGGGGAAACATTTTTAAAATAATAATAATAATAATAATAATAATAATAATAATAATCAGTGGTGATTTTAATGAAATAAAAAGTAAAGCCCAAATGATCAGGATGCTGTTTTAGTTGTTATGCTGTTCAAAGTGTGTGTGTGTGTGTGTGTGTGTGTGTTAGCTAAAAGGAGAGTAATAGAACGGGACACACACACACACTTTGTACTCATGAGGCTATGATGCAGACATCTGGAAAAAAAATTGTGAGAAAAATGTGTGTGTGTGTGTGTGTGTGTGTGTGAGGGAGACAGAGTGAGGGAGGATTAAGGAAAGGAGAGGGAAAGGGGGTGAATAGAGAAAGTGTGTGTGTGTGTGTGTGTGTGTGCGTGTGATTCTCGGTTTCACCGGAGCAAAGCAAAGCAAAGCGGAGCGCGTGAGAAGCGCGCGCACCTATTATTAAAGCAGAAAGGTCCCGGATCAAAGGCGTCAAAAAAAAAAAAAAAAAACCGCCGCGGTTCCAGATGAAGTAGTGATCCTGTTTACATCCAGCACCTTCATCATCTTCATCTTCAAACTCATCGACGCGACAGTAAAAGAAGAGGAAGAGGAGGAAGAGGAGGAAGGGGAATAAAGATAAACGCGTTACTGGAGGATCATATGGAGCCGCGGGGTCACCGGATGCGCGAGACATTCCGCCACATGAGCGACGGAGGCTTTTGTTTTGCGTTACCGACGCGGAAAAAAGCTCTGAGTGCTGCACAGTGAGGACATCATACACCACCGAGGAGGAATACACACACACACACACACACACACACACACACACACACACACATAAATATATACATATTTATTTTAAATAGATTAAAAATATTTACCCCCTGAGTGCACGTGCAGCAGTGAAACAACACGCACGCGGAAAAAGAAAAAAAACCACAAACACTGAGGGAATTTTTTTCCCCTTTTCCTTTTTTTTTTCTTTTTTTCTTCTGATCATCAAGGAGGATTTTTTTTTTTTCTTCTCTGCAGTTTTTTTATTCCAGTCAACAGAACAAGTCTGGGCACGTGCATCCCTGCAGTTCCAGGTAAGTGTGTGTGTGTGTGTGTGTGTGGGTTGTGCACTTGATTGATTTCTAATATGCGCTCCAGTGTACACTACAGACGAATAATAATAAGAAGAAGAAATGCGTGACGGTTTGAATACATACCTGTCTGCATGCAAATGATCAGAAATGCATTTAATGCACACGTGCAGAACACTGCATGCAGTTACAGGAGCAATTAACAAGTGCATTTTACAACTGCGTTATTGCATTTAGTGCACACACTTTAAAAAAACTAAAGTGCATGCTCATTTTTAGTGCGCGCGCACACACACACACACACACACACACAGACTGAAGAACAGTCTCACACAGCTGATGGAGCCGAGTGTGTGACTTCATCTGCATCATCAGGATACACAGTTATACAGCGTCGTTAGCATCGATTTAATATAAAAAATAAATAAATAAATTTAAAAAAAATAATAAACAAGCAAGCAGTGATGATAGAAAGTGTGATTTAATCTTTAAACTAGTTTGCAATCAGATGACATCGAAATGTAACTTTTATCCATGAACATGGATCAACATATTGATTTAGGACTGCATACCATGGGGGAGAAAAACAAACAAACAAACAAACAAACAAACAACAGCAACAAAAAACCTGGTTGCACCTGCCAGGAGGTTAAAACACGCCTGCAAATGGAGCTTATATTTGTAGGAGGTGCCAATAATTTTGGAAACTGGTGTTATGTTTAGTGAAAAAAAAAAATATATATATACACACACACACACACACACATATATCTGCTGACACTATTATATTATTATATTTGGTTTCACCTACCCAGGGTGCCATTACTTCTGGAGATGACAGTGAGTCAGTCATAACTCGAGCATTAAGTGAATTTAATATAAAATCCGTCGTAAGAGATCTTTTTTTAAATTATTTTATTACACACTTAAGCAGTAAATCATGATCAGTGCAGCGCTAATATAATTTATACATTACGCAGAAAGCTGATTGGTCAAAATCAGATTATAATAATATATAAATATATGTATTTTTTAAATGTAATTCTTCCACACATGGTGCCATGAGGTGCGATCAGAGATGCAGTAAAGCTGATATATGACGTAAATATATCGCACGTTAAAACACACAGCTGGTTTAATATGCAAAATAGTTTAAATATGCAAATTAGCTGAATTTGCATGTAAACTCTGAGGTAAGAGATATTATATGTTATAATCAAATCTACATATAAATACATTACAAATGAAATATAAAGCTCATTATAGTAGATTATACAGTATATATAATATATATATGGTATAATAATATATATAATAAATTAATTTCACGCTCATAACGTGTGGCCAGAAACGCATATTTAACCTTTAATTTATTAAGAACAAGTTTGAGCTGATATTCTGAAAAAGTTGCCTATAATCTGATTTTCAATCGTAATTATTTTTAATAAACATACACCGTGCTCAGACTTCCCCTCACTCGCGACTAGGAAACGCATCAGAAGTTTTATTTAAAAAAAATAACTAAAAGAAAGAAAGTGTGAATAAATCTGACGTAGCTGAGAAACTGTGACGAAGGGAAAGTTTAGGTTTTATTGCCTCGGCAGCCAGTCGTGATCCGCCGTTTTAAAACCTGTAACGGAGCTTTCTTATTTCTTCTGAAAAGCTAACCGTCGCTTTAGCTAGCTGCTTCGACGTGTGAGCGTTAGATTCACGAGGGACGAGCTTTCTTCGTCGTACGTCGGGTTTCTGGAGAGATCCACCTCAGCTGATTCGCACAAAATGTACCTTTTGTTTTTCTAGAAGGTTCGAAGGTTCTTCAAGTTTCTTAGAACCATAACTTTCAAAACACGTTCTGAAAACCTAAAAATATTAGCCGCAATCTGTTTTTTCCCTTTATGACGCACACAGAGTGCTGCCCCCTGCTGGTCCGGAGAGCGGTTTCCCTTCTTATTCCACACCAATCATCGTTCGAATTATTGCTGTTTTTATTTTATGGCGTTGTCTCTCGGGGCCGGAGGATTTTAATAGCTTCGTGACGGAATTTTAAAAATCGGGAAAATACGGATGACGTTCTGTGAGTGAAATAAGCCGTTAATTTCAACAAAAGCGAGAGGTAATTAAATGTATTCAGTTTAGGTTAATACGATTTAAAAAATAAACCTCTAATAGCAGCCTGATATACCGTGACTATATTACTACAGTTTATGATAATCATGTTAATTAAGTTTTCATTTTTAATTGTTTAATGATGTTTATAATTGTACAGTAAATCCTGCGAATATTAAGGAAGCAGGACAATTTTTTTTTTACGCCATGAACAAGACGTCTATTTCAACGATGTACACAAAGCGTGAAGCTTAGTGGGGAAAAGGGTTTTATATTTATATGAATAGCTATTTCATAAATTCATATTTATATATTTATTATTATTTATTATTTATTATTGGCACTCAGATGGCATTTAATAGTGTCTGTGTGTACGTTACTGAATTTTAGCGTGTAATGCTGCTAGAAAAGTCAGATTGTGGCGCTGAGCTCAATATCACGTTAAAAACAAAAAACAAAACGTGCTTAAGTTTAAGCTTAATGAAAAATTGAAAATCTAATCTAAATCTGATCTAGCAGCCACCAAACCGCGTTCATTAGATGTTTTTAAAACATTCCACACAGAAGCAAAAAAAAAAAAAAAAAAACTGTTTTTTCTCGTTTTTAAGAATTTTTGTGTGACGCTCCAAGAAGATAATTTCAGTTCTCAGCCTCATGAACTGTAAATCTGCTCCGTTTTACGTAAAAATAAAAAAAAATAAATAAATAAAAACATTTTCAACATGTGTTGAGGCTGAATATGTGGCCACGCCCCCTTCCCGGGTAGCTCCGCCCCTGCTGCATAATTAGATTTTACTCCAAACGCAGCTCAGTGCTGAGGATAAACCCACCAGTGAACCTCAATAAACCATAACAACACAAACCATGTGTGTGTGTGTGTGTGTGTGTGTGTGTGTGTGTGTGTGTGTGTGTGTG
>CM040977.1:32488304-32499995 GCA_022985145.1 Pangasius djambal
TCTATCTATCTATCTATCTATCAGTTGCATGTTTAACAATATTGCGTAAATAACCCGTATTTAGCAACACACCGATGTGACCCTTTAGCGTGTTTCTTTCCCAGCTCTTGACCTTCACTCGTACTCCCACAGCTCCATGTCCTGGACCCTGTGGCTGTGAGCTCGATTCTGTCCATCGGTGAAGATGAAGTGCTGCGTGCTGTGGTAGTCGTTGCGGCCGCAGACGAGCTCCATCAGCTCTCCGTCGCTCTGGATGACGACGCGGATGTTTTCCTCCTGAAACTGACTGTAGTTGATCAGCAGGTGCTGGAAACAAGCCAGCAGGCCTTCCTTCATCTCGCCGCTTCTCTCCAAACGTGTTTTGGTCTCCAGGAGCTTCTCCAGATTCAGCGTTTTGCTGAAGTGCAGGCGGCGGTGAGGACGGACTAAGAGGCTGCGCTGAGGCTGCTGGGTGGTGTAAGTAATCCGAAACTCGCCGCACACGATCCTCAGCTCCAGCTCGCTCTGAGACGACGGGTTAGACTCGATTTCCGCGCTTAAAACCCGCCTCGCTTGATCCATGCAGCTCTCCAGCTCGTCTCTGCAGCAATGCCCGGAGAAGTGAGACTCGCTCAGGCACGAGGGATTGAGACGAGACCCAACCGGGACTTTCTGATGAAGCTCTGGACCTTTCTGACCCAAACGGACGACGTACAGCATGACGGGGTTCCCTGCAGTGAACCGAACCAGCTGCCTCTCTCCTTCAAGGGTGAGAGAGACGTCACGACGTTTAGAGACAGGAAAGTTCTCCAGAGTCTGGATCGCAAAATCCAAACTGGTCTTCGTGCTGGAATCCAGAAACCCCTCTTGGCGCAGTTTCACCTTCGCTGAGAGGAAAGTGTCCAAATCCAAACACGACACTGTGAAGTTTTTTCTGAAAAATAAAGAGAAAGGAATCTCACAGGCACGGGTCATCTCTTTAGATTTTACAGCAACATAACTGTGATGTCATCGCGATATAATCCCCAAAATAATCTTTCTTTTCTCCATTAACATCACTATTCCACTTCTCGTGTACAGAAGCATGCACTTTTGCTCCTCTGTTGTTTTGATTCCTGGTCAACGTCTAAAAAAACAAGTGCACGTGTTATTTAACCTCCGCGTACAAACCGGTGCAGCGGTGAGAATCGGCTCGTCTCAGTCGGGTGTGCTGTTGATGTTTTGGAGCTGTGATGAGGGTCAATGATATTTAATGTAAACACGTTCGGCATGAAGGTCCTCGCTTTCTCTCTCCTAAATACACCGACACCTTTTCTTTTTCAGAAACAACAATAAGGACACTTTCCTTTCACCCTGCTGCTGAACGAACTACGAGCTAAATATCGACCGTGAGCTCAAAATCTAATTACGTAGCAGTGAAGTCATTTCTAGTGGAAAACGTCGTTTCTCACTTTGTAAACACACGTCCTTAAAATTCAGTCAGTGGCTAATAACTGAATTACACAACTGCAGGATTGCATGCATCAGAACAGCTATAATAACAGCTACCTGTTGTTCAAACTTTGTTCTTTTATTTGTTTTTAAATATTTACTAAAAGCAGTATAATGTACTTAATTCAATTTTCAACACAAAGCTAGACTTTCCCTTAAAACAACAGTTTTGCTTCCTAGAAAATTTCCATAAACTCATTTATAAAAGTCATATAGATTTATTTTGTGAATATATAAAGTAATATAACATTAAGATATTAGGCAAATATGTATACATATTTATTTTTCTCACTTTATTAAACCTACAGTTAGTGATGTTTGGATGAAACTTATTGGAATTAAGTAAGCAGTCAGTTCAGCTTATAACGACTTTCACGTTATTTTCAGACAGTTTCTCTGTGATTTTCAGGCTCTGATAGGATCAGCATTAATCTACTGAGATGAAGGAAATGCAGATCGGTTTAATGGGAACAGACCGGATCTTACATCTCACTCATGATGGAGAACGATGAAGTCTTGCTGAGCAGAGATGCACTTCTGAATCCAAGATCTTTACTTCCTGACGGAGACACGGACATCGCCATGAGACAGACGTAGCACTGCTAACCGGGGAATAGGAGGAAAAGACACCGAGTGAATAGTTTGAGACATCGTCGTCATCTGGTACGGTCAGGTTTAAAAAAGCCTGTGTCTGATTTTCTTTTTTTTTTCATTATTTAGTAATATTTAATAATTTGTTGACGGTAGACTGAGCATTTCCTGGTCATAAACTGTGCTGTGAAATATATGTCCAAACATTTTCTAAAATGTAGGTTTGAAAAGTTTGACTGAAGTGAAAGCAGCAGGAAAGAATGAAAGAAAGAAATTAAGTGAAGGACTGAGAAAGAAAAATTAGGACAGGATACAGGAGTCATAAACTAGCTAATGACTGAGGCTAACAACTTAGCTGGCTAGCGTAAAGTCTTGTATACAGTTATAAAGGACAAAGTGACCGAGGAGACGACATAAAAATCAACATTTTCCTTAGAAGTGTTGGAAAATTACAAAGAAAGGGCTAAAATGACACTGTAATTACACTTAACATCAAATAATCGCTAAGCACACGGTGACACGCGGCTGTATTTGAATGTAGCGAAGCTGCTGATTGGTCAGCTAATGTAACGCTCGTAATGACATCATCAGCTGTCAGTTGGAACTTAAATTCCTTAACGTTTCGTCCGCGTGTTTCAATTTTAGAAACTGTTTAAACCTTATAAAGTCCATCGAACTTTGTGTAACACAAAAAAACACTGTGTGTGTCGTGCTGTTATAGTAAAATAACGAGTGACGGGGTGGTGTGATGAAGCGGAGTTACTGTTACCACCCTGACACTGATTATTTTCCTATAACAGCACGACCCCAAGTGTGTTATACATCTTACGCCACACCGACTTGTTGTCGATTACAATTTTTTCCTCAGAGAAAACTTCACCATATCGACGATTATTTTTTAAATCCGTTTATATGGAGCGCCGCTGTACACGTCCCTGTGAGCGAGCTGTTGCTATAGAAACAATAACGTATTAGAACGAGCGCATTAATATAAACCTGCGCTACTGTCAGAGCTGCTGTTATAGAAAACTAATCAACACCTTCTGACCAATCAGCTATAAGGACACGACAGCTCTGTTTAGCCTGACGTTATTAATGTCTTTAAATTAATAAAGAGGACGTAAATAAACTAATAACATAGTGTAAGTTCACCTGAACGCCTCACCTGTGTTCGGTGGTGTCTCCGTTTCTCTCCTCAGCGTGTGAATCAACTGCGTCTTAAACACAAACACACACACACACACACACACACACACACACACACACACACACACACACACACACACACACACACACACACACACACACACACACACACACGCCCTCCCCACGTGATTTTGTTTCTCAGAATCCCTGAGTTCTTCATGCGGGTGTGTGTTTATAGCAGTTGTGGCCTAATGGTTAGAGAGTTGGAGCTGTAACCTGAAGGTGAACCTAAAGGTTGTGGGTTCGAGTATCAGGTCCAGCAGGGATCGTAGGTGGGGGAGTGAATGATCAGTGCTCTCTTCCACTCTCAATACCACCACTGAGGTGAGACCCTTGAGCAAGGCACCGAACCCTTGACTGCTCCCTGGGTGCCTCATATGCTCTGGGTTTGTGTGTGTGGTGCTCGATATTTTTTTTTTATGTATTTGGACATATTTTAGTGAAGCCCCTCTGGTGTAAAGTGACTCAGTGACCCTGGGAATTGGATTGAACTGGACCACAGGCTATTAGGAACCTGATCTAGGAAGCGTTCGTTAGCCGGCTTGTCTGTGATCGGTGCCCTGAGAGCGTTTTTCAGACAGCGGTCTTACCACACAGCGATCCAGCCAATCAGGATGCTCTCTACGGTACAGATATCAAAAATATCATATGATTCTCGAAGACACTTCTGGTGGAGGAACCAAGTGAGAACATCACACTGAGGAACTTGAAGTTTGTGCAAGAGTGTAAAATCCTCAAGTAATTATACTTCATTTATTATATTTAAGTATTATTTTGAGGTATTTATATTTTAGTTCATGTTATTGAAGTAGAATAGTAGTACTATTACTTAATAACCGTGACAGTTCGTCATCTGCTTTGACCTTCATCAATTAAAAACTTTCCTTTCTCTGGGCGCTCTGACCGTCTGCAGCTACGCAGCTCCGTACGCTGCACTGTGTGTTCTGACTCCTTTCTATCAGAGCAACATTCACTCTTTCAGCAGTTTGTGCTACAGTAGCTGTTCTGTGGGATCGGACCAGACGGACCTTCACTCCTCACGCGCATCAGTGAGGCTTGGGAGCCCATGACCCTGGTCACCGGTTGTCCTTCCTTGGACCACTTTTGGTCGGTGCTAACCCCTGCACACCGGGAACACCCCACAACACCTGCTGTTTTGGAGACGCTCTGACCCAGTCGTCTAACCATCACTCAGATCCTTACGCTTGCCCATTTTTCCTTCTTCCAACACATCAACTTTGAGAACTGACTGTTCACTTGCTGCGTAATATATCCCACCCCTTACACACGTGCCACTGTAACGATATAATCAATATTATGGCTGATCAGTGTATCAGAATACATACGTAGATAATTACAGTGAAACTGTGCCAGAAGTATGTATACAGAATAAATACATGTGGCACAGTTTCACTGCAGCGTGCAGGCTCATGTATAATACGTGAGGTTTTATATATGAGGTAACTGTTGAGGGTGTGAACACTGGAGAGGTGAATGAACCAGGTGACTAGGGTTAACCTTTAGGCTAACCAGCGTCCCCTTTCCCAGCCGGCGGCATCACGCAACACCCCGGTCTCGAAACTCACATTTACCCAAACAGAATTAAACGCAGGTTCACATTTACATGGCGTCTCAGACATCTGACGGGTTTTTGAAGACACCATGTAATGTTAACTTTCATTGAATTCTTGTGGATATTGACATCGTTATTTAAAGTATTTCAAAACTCTCTGAAGAGAAAAAAAAACATGGCCGTGCCTGCTCATCTGATAGTGTGAAACAGAAGTCGCTGTGTGGAATTAATATTTAAATGCTGCCTGAAAAATCAGCAAACTAAACACAAGGTTGTGAATATTGCATCACAATGTGTCACAATGGCATTACTTTATTATTATTATTGTGAACGTTCAGTCATCGTGGGCTTCATGGAAGTACAGTTTAAGTTCAAAAGTCCATGCTGAAGAAAAACGCAGAACTGCAGGTGGAAGGCGATAAAAAAAACTCTGCTCAGATTCCTCGTGTTTCATGACCACAATGAGATCAAACTCCACCGAGCAATAAAGTCTGACAGGTGTTTGTCTCAGAAAGACGTGTGTGAGAGTTTCTTCTGCAGCCACAGCTGTCCTCGTGGTGTTTCATGCTGGCTGCAGGCTCGTAATGCGTTACATACAGGATTTACTTATAATTTTGAAATACAGGTCCTGTGCGGAGAGCTGAGATTAACCTTCACCACCTCCAATCCTACAGAAACCATTATGGTGCTGCAGATCCGTAGATTCTCCTGGTGACATTTCATGCATTCGGTTTTTTTAAGTATGAAAAATTCAATGTCAGCCAAAAGAAAGGATATTTATATTTAAATAAATATTATATGTGTATATACAGTAAGAATGTTGTGGCCTGATCTGTGTCGCATGGTTAGATGTTTTTTTCTCCATAAGGGTGAGATGTTTTTCTAACAATCTGAACCTGGAGCCCAGAAAATGGACTTAAGCAGGTGCGTAACCCAACTCTGAATACCAGGAACTTTCACCACGTAAATATTGATGTGACTTTTGTACTTAAGTCACCGAGTATAAATACAGCCCTAAGTGTACGCTGTGTATGGAAAGAATTTACACAAGAGTTTAGATTTTCTTCTTTTTCATCACATGCCTTTTTAAAAAAACTTTTAAAGACGATTGTGATGCTTCATGGAGGCTGTAAAGTGAAAGATAAACCCCCCAAAAAAAGAAGGCCCCCACACCATGGTGGTGGTGGCTGCGCTGGTTGTGGCCGTGTGCCTCGGTGTGGGAGATGTGTGGTTCGAGTCCTGTGGGGGCCTTGGTTCATCTTGGTTAAGGTGCTGGCTTGGGGTTGTTGTAAAGTGAAGAATACCCCCCCCCCAAAAAAAAAAGAAGGCCCTTGTCAGCTCTGACAGTTCAGTGGGTAAAGGCTAGCCTGGTACTGTTGGGAGAAACTGGGTTTGAGGCTGGCTACAGGTGCTCCTGTGTTCTGATGGAGGATAATAAAAAGAGGTGCTTATGCTACTCTGATAATTATGGAGAAATTTTCTTTAATATACTAAAACGTGGCATAGAGAACGTGTGGTATACTGTAGTAAAACATGGCATAGTAACAGTGTACAGTGTATTAAAATGTAGCAAAAGTAATATGTGGCACAGTAGTAGCGTATAGCGTAGCAATATGTGGCATAGTAGTAGCATGTAGCATACTAAAACGTGGCATAGTAACTGTATATTGTATTAAAATGTAGCAAAGTAATATGTGGCATCATATTAGCGTGTAGCATACTAAAACATGGCATATTAGTAGCAAATAGCAGAGAAAGGAGTAGATACATGGTATAGTAACAGTGTCGTAAAATGCAGCATAGTAATACTAATGGCACATTAGTAGTGTGTAGCGTAGCGTAGCAAAGTATATGATACAAACCTAAAATTATTAGTAGGCCCCCACCCAGAGCAGCATAACCCCTGCTTTCACCTCTCTCAGAGCCCCAGGTGGGACCAACCAGACTTTCTCTTTCTTTCTTCTGGATTTAGGGTCCCACCTGAGTCCAACCCCTACTGCCCAGAGGAGGCCTCGAACCTGAGCATCTACACAGTGACTGGTAGAGACCTTTAACCCACTGAGCCATCAGAGCTGCTTTACTGGAGTTAATCTTTCACTTTACACCTCCACCTGCACAGAGAGAGAGACGTTTGTTATAAAGAAAGCAGAAGCTCTTACTACACTTCCCTCACCTGAGCAGGGACTCAAACCCTGAGTTACCCCACAGAGCCAGAGGGAGATGTTACACACTGCACCACCTGCACTGCTCTTTCCAGAAGGTTTATACTTCACTTTACACCACCTGCTGCTGCAGTTAATATAAGGAGAGGTCATGGAGCTCACCTGAGAGGAGACCTGAACTGTACTCCTCACACACTCAGGCACTCTGTACTTACCAGGTGAGCCACAGGAGCAGATGGTCACCTGCCACTTTCAGGACATTTATCCTGCATTATACACCAGCTCATGCTCACTAGCACTTAGCTACTCGAAAAGAAAATCCAGAAGCGGAAACACCGAGTTTGTGGCTCAGGGGTGAGACGCTTGTTTCTGATTGGTCCAAACTGAAGTTCTACTGTCAGGTTCTGGCTTCCCAAAACTCAGGATGTGTGTAGGTTGAGTAAATGAAACAAACACAGGATGTTAATCATAACTGGATTGCAACTCATTACAGTTGAACCTAAACACACAGGAAGAGTATATAGCTTTATTTTAACACAACAGCAAAACAGTTTCAATGGTTCCAAAATTATTGGCACCTCCACAAATAATAATTAATAATAGGAAGTTGGTCCACTCTCCCATGCAGAACATTTTAAGCTCCTTTATATCCTCAGGGGTGTGTGTGTGTGTGTGTGTGTGTGTGTGTGTGTGTTAATTTACACCACAGGTTCTCTGAGATATTCGTTATAAAACACTGATTTCTGTGTAAGATCACCTTTTCTGTGATGATGTGAATGATCTGCGTTCACCTCTGGATCTCAGGGCAGGTATCGAGGTTTCGGTCTGAAATATTCACAGCCACATAAAACAGCGCCAAACCGTGATTCAGTACGATCCCAGGTCCAATTCCTGAGAAATTTCCATCAGTTCCAGATTTCTGAAATGTTTTGTTTCTTCGTAGAGTCCTGAGGGAGCTTAAAGCTTACATTTTTAACTACTAATGTAAGACATATTTATAAATCTGACTGTATTCATATTTCGCTAAACCTTTTAAAACCTTCTTAAAAAGAACAACCATTAATATCCTTATTTGTGTGTGTGTGTGTGTGTGTGTGTGTGTGTGTGTGTGTGTGTGTGTGTGCGCGCGTGCTTGGTTCTTATCCATAAAAAAACACTAGAGCTATCTCAATCTGGAAAAAGTGACAGGTCATCTAAGGACAAATAGTTTTGTGTGTGGGCTGTTAATGTGCTTGTTCTCACACACACACACACACACACACAGACACACACACACACACCCACACACAAACACACACACACACACACACACACACACACACACACACAAACATGACAAATTGCCACAGAAATGAAGCAATCAACCAGATCAGACCTCATGTGGGAGTATTTGCTCATGTGTGTCTGTATTTACACAAGTGTGGACACACACTCACACACACACTCACACACACACACACACACACACACACACACACACACACACACACACACTCACTCACACTGTTGCTGTGTTACTGTGCAAGGTGAACGTAACTAGAGGCTAAAACGACTGACCTTAATTCAGAAGAGAATAAATGGCACTTGGACGAAGTCGATAAACCAGACTGTGATCCTTATTTCCTTTCCTCCACACTGCTGACTGCACATGTGGCCAAACCTGTTACTGATCCTCTAACAGCACGGCCCCAAGTGTTTTATTCCTCTTACATCACAGCAATTGACCAACGATGACCAATTTTTATTTGTTAAAGAACATCACGTGATATTCTTTAGACATTAACTGCTGCATTTTGTGCATATTGTGGAACGTGGGTTTACGTTATAGCAGCTATAAAAGCTCCTTCCCTCAGCAGCCTCTCTTTTTGCGAGGTAAATAAAACGCAGCTTGTCACGTTACAGAGAAACCGCAAAGCGTAAACACCTCAAAGCAAAAGATTAGAATTGTAAAAACTTTAAATTTATATATATATATTTTAAATATATTTATAAATACTTAAGTATGTTAATAAATAAATCGTGCATTTGTATTATTATGTTGATGGAACCTCCTTGAAATGCAAAGTATTTTTTTAAATTCCAAAATAAAAACAATCATTAAAGTCTTAAGGTCATTAATGTTCATTAAAAAAAGACGACATATATACATATATACGCTCGCCCACCTGTAGACCTCAGGGCACGCCCACCTGTAGGCCTCAGGGCTCGCGCACGCCCACCTGTAGACCTCAGGGCTCGCGCACGCCCACCTGTAGACCGCAGAGCTCGCGCACGCCCACCTGTAGGCCTCAGGGCTCGCGCACGCCCACCTGTAGACCGCAGAGCTCGCGCACGCCCACCTGTAGGCCTCAGGGCTCACGCTCGCCCAGCTGTAGGCCGCAGAGTTTGTGCCAGTTCTGTTTTGGTTTAAAACAAATACCTTGGCAGCTGTGGATTACTTTTAGACGAGCCCAAAGATTCATCACCTTTATCTACACGCAGCATTGTCCTTAAACTAAGCGTAAATCAGTAAGACCCTGGCTCTCGGGCTGTCCTGTACTGCGTATACGGATATGGATGACTCGCGATAGATTCTGAGCTCATAAAGACGTTGTCCTTTTTTAAAATCATACCGCATGCGTGAAATAGGCTGGAGGGTGGTTTGTGTGTCAGAGGATGTTAACACGCACACGCCCGGTGTAACAGGCTCACGCTAATGTTCTGACGAGTCACTGAAGCTCTTGCTCCATCTGCTGGAGGAAGTCCGATTATTCGACTGGATTTTTCTGTAGTTTCTGAAAAACAATTATTCACCATTTGTTTAAAGATGACACTTTTTTTTTTTCCTTTTTTAAAAAACATAAGCTATGCAATTGATAAAATCTTGAAATTTCTAGAACTTTAAATGTAGTTTTCTCAGTTGGCTTTTCAGAAGAAGAGGACAAATCTGCAGTCACAGAAATCTCTAGAATCGCAGGTGGAACTTTGTTTTTAAACTCATTATTTTACTTTAGCATTAATTAGCGCGCACGGAAGCATGCGGAGGAAACCCAGCGAAATAAAGTGCCGATCGATGATTAATACTCATCGTCTGATTTGATTTAAATCGTTGAAGCTTATTGGGGAGATGAGCGACTTGAATACACTTTACTGAATCTCTAAAAAAGTATTTACCCAATGTGAATTTGTGAACGCTAAGAAGACATCTGAATGTAGATGTTTATTTCTTTAACGTGAATCACTGAAATAAAACCACTTTGAATTTCAAGAAGTTTAATAAAAAATAACTAAATAAATAAATGTATGAATACAGATAAAGTAATAGCAGTAATATATTTCAATTCAAAATGTATTTTCTGACAATTCAATTCAAAACTTTTTTTTTTTTTTTGCTCTCCGGAAGACTTTGAACACTGGAGACTCCTTCCACAGGTGTTAGATAAACGTCACATTTACAGACAAACACATCACATCAACGATTGTTTTTCTTCATTCACAGCGCTATCACGACTCGTCTTAATAACGAATAAGAAAGTCGAGAGAATAATCAGCGGTGACGTACAGAAGGGACGATTATGGAAGCATCACAGCACCAGAACCGGCCACGGCAACTTTAATTTCATGTTAAACACAGAGAAAGACACACAGCGCACAAACACGTCATGAGTCACGCACAAACACGTCATGAGTCACGCACAAACACGTCATGAGTCACGCACAAACACGTCATGAGTCACGCACAAACACGTGATGAGTCACGCACAAACACGTCATGAGTCACACACAAACACGTCATGAGTCACGCACAAACACGTCATGAGTCACACACAAACCGAGCGAATAACAGCAAGCGTGAAACACCAAACATTCCATGTGTGTTTCTCATACAGTATGGACCACAAATCTTCTCTTTACATTAATACACTGACAGGAATATTAATAAACACAGTGCATGTGTGTTCATGTGTATTTTATATAGATATATAGATATAGATATATTATAATATCATACAGATACATATTATATATATATAAATACATATTTAGTCAACCTTTAAGTTTCATTTCTAAAATATGTCTGTGTTTTATATACATTTTATCCATTTTATATATATAGATATATATATATATTTTAGACACATTTAAATCTCTGCTGTCACACAGATATAACAGACAATTAGACATTACTGTAACTGCACAGTTCCTACTTTGGTTGGAAAATGAGACAAAAAAAAAAAAAAGGTTGACAGTAAATTAAAAAAAAATATTATATGGCGAGAGCTGGTGGTAGTTTGTTCCTGTATCTACAGTTGTGCGTCTGAAGCCGAGTGGTGTTTAAACACCAATATGTTAAATATACATTCAGATAATTCACTGGTTGGTGTGCTGATGGAACCTGAAGATGCCACATGAAGCCAAAATCAACCAATAAATAAATAAAAGCACTCTCCATTCGGGGTTAGTGTTAGGATTAGAGGCGGGGTTAGTGTTAGGATTAGAGGCGGGGTTATTGTTAGGATTAGAGGCGGGGTTATTGTTAGGATTAGAGGTGGGGTTAGTGTTAGGATTAGAGGTGGGGTTATTGTTAGGATTAGAGGCGGGGTTATTGTTAGGATTAGAGGCGGGGTTATTGTTAGGATTAGAGGCGGGGTTATTGTTAGGATTAGAGGTGGGGTTAGTGTTAGGATTAGAGGTGGGGTTTGGGGTGGA
>CM040977.1:32500095-32516483 GCA_022985145.1 Pangasius djambal
CGGGGTTATTGTTAGGATTAGAGGCGGAGTTATTGTTAGGATTAGAGGCGGGGTTATTGTTAGGATTAGAGGCGGAGTTATTGTTAGGATTAGAGGCGGGGTTATTGTTAGGATTAGAGGCGGGGTTATTGTTAGGATTAGAAGTAGACATGAGAGAATTTCACGATACAAAATACCGACGAGACGGATTTTGCTTCTTTGATGTGGATTGCGATATTCTGATATTTCTGTCTCGACGTCTGCTCACTCGATAGTCCAAAAAATGTAACTAATCAGAAGGAAGCTTTCCGGCACGTGTGACGAACACAAGGCTCACAGCCCCGTTTCATTCGACCCACGTGAACATGGAAAAAATAACACTGTAATATTTCCACACTGTCCAGGATTCACTGGACGCAAGCAGAGATTAATTTCAGTGAGACGAGGAAACTACAATCACTGTTATTTTAAACTGCTAAGTGTGAAGGTCGGATTGTTATTTTATCTTTTAAGGCGCAATCTATTGTCTAACCATCTTTCCATATTAGGAACGTTGCCATGAAATACATTTATGACACTGAAAATATTAAAATGACGTTAATAATAAGGGAGAATTACACCTTACGTTATAAATCCTGATCTACTTTTCTTCCAATACAATGAACTGATATCGCAACGATTCCATTTACCGTCGTTACAGAATAAACACGCCAAACTATCGTCTCGTGAAGCCTGTGTCGGGATACGTCTCCTGTCGTGGCTTGAAGTGTATCGTCTCGTGCCCGGGTAGAGGAGGAGGCAGGCTGAGGCAGGTTTAGAGGCGGGGTTAGAGGCGGGGTTAGAGGCAGATTTAGCGTAAATCACAGGAAAAATCTCACCACATCACACTTGTTCACTTGAATTTCTACAAATATTTTTTTTATTACTTATTTAAAATAACTGAATGTATGAGGAGATGAACGGTTCCTGTATCCATGCACAGAATTGACTGGATGTTGAAATGTAGTTAATAAAGTTAAAAAAAATTAAAATAACGAGTCATGAGTTTCATTATCTATAACGAGCACTTTGGTTTAAACAAAAATGCCTTAAAAGAATATAAAATACAGGAAAGTAAAAGTAACATTTTACAATTATAATTAGACAAAGTATAAAATCTCTAAAATGATGAACTATAAAATTAAATATTAGAAATCTTTTGCAAGTTCAGTCCGGTGCGTGCCGAAGCTCCTCCCACCCCCCTGCAGCAGGTTTCTCCGCGCAGTGACGGGTGCGTTAACTTCACATCCTAACGAGTGATGTGTGGGAGGGGCTTAATGATGGCTCCTCCTACCATTAACTGGTTTAACACGTCTGCGAGACAAGAGAGCGGAAGCGTGACCGCGGATACGAAATCGGCACCAAGAACTGTTTTATTACCGGGTTTAATACGCACAAAATCAGAACGCACCTGAGGGGAGCAGCAGTATAGTCAGAGTCTCTGGCATGGCAGCTGGTGGACGAGCCTCTGACACCGTCACCTTTGACCTCTTGACCTGAGGTGAGTCTGTTACCACCTGAAACATGGAACCCTGGGAAATAAAACCTCCGTTGTGGATTTTTACCGTTTAGCGTAGCATTAAAATGCTGTTAGGATATCTTTCACAGTTCAGCAACACGTTATTACATATGAATAAACAGCGGTTATAGAAACCGGGAGACGCAACACACACACACAGCCATTAGAAAGCGAAAGCAGTATAATCATGAGGAGATGTCACACACACGTACCAGCCCTGTGGCATGATGCAGAGAAATAGTTTCGAATGTTCTCTTTTGGCTCGGCCGACTTGCAGAAGACAGATCTTCATCCAGCCGTTCTCTAGGATAGACACAGAAAAAGAGAGAGAGAGAGAGAGAGAGAGTGACAGAGAGAGAGAGAGTCACATTAGAGCTTTTCACACTTGAAATAGTTAACCCTGGGTCATTCTAAACCCCGGATACCCGGAATCCTGGGTTATTTAGCGTTACCGGGGGTTAATAATGAATCCACACTGTACGCTCCTAAACCCTGAGGGTTTAGAGTGACGATAAGCCAAGATTAAAGATGGGGTTTAGGACGATAACCCGGGGTTAAACCTGGGTTTAGGACGATAACCCGGGGTTAAACCTGGGTTTAGGATGATAACCCGGGGTTAAACCTGGGTTTAGGATGATAACCCGGGGTTAAACCTGGGTTTAGGATGATAACCCGGGGTTAAACCTGGGTTTAGGACCATAACCCGGGGTTAAACCTGGGTTTAGGATGATAACCCGGGGTTAGAAGCGGGGTTAAACCTGGGTTTAGGACGAGAACCCGGGGTTAGAAGCGGGGTTAAACCTGGGTTTAGGACGAGAACCCGGGGTTAAACCTGGGTTTAGGATGAGAACCCGGGGTTAGAAGCGGGGTTAAACCTGGGTTTAGGATGAGAACCCGGGGTTAAACCTGGGTTTAGGATGAGAACCCGGGGTTAGAAGCGGGGTTAAACCTGGGTTTAGGACGAGAACCCGGGGTTAAGCGCAGTGTGAAAAGCCCTAATGTGTCGCACTTACCTGTGCTGTGTACCGCTGGGATTTGTGTGCTTTCTGGTGTTTTTCTGGGCGGAGTCAGGATTCTCTAAACCCTCTGCGTGTGCATGCGTGTGGAGCTGATAATCATTATCCATGGAGATGTAGGGAGCCAACATCTCCAACTCCAGATCCTCCACCGCCTGAAAAAAACGGGACGGGACGAGACAATTCGGAGATCAACCACAAAAGGACACTAGGTAATGGAATCGCTGGAATCAGCTGGTCGTTCTCACCTGAGTGGAACCGCGACCGGACGAGATCGGAGCAGAGGATGATGGGAAGGGGAAGTCGTCCAGCCGGGGCAGGGTGGCGCAGGGTGGTTCGGTGGGCGGAGACAGAGGTGACAGGACGCTGGTGGAGGGCAGCATGACGTCGTTGTAGAGAGGAGCTTCTCTGAGCGCTGTAACGACAGTCAGGTCGGGCGCAATGGCAATATTCTCGTTAATGTTAACGTTAACGCGCATACCTGTGTTCGTGAAGTCCAGAGTGATGTCAGCGTCAGCCTGTAGCTCTGTTTCTCCCTCTCTCCTCTCCTCTTTCCTGTCCTCGTTTATCCGAGTCACTGCTTCCTGGCTCTGTGTCTCTCTCTCCGTCCCGCACCCGTCCTCCTTTTCCTGCTTTATCGCCGACTGATGGAGAGAGAGAACGAGCTCGGGCTCTTCAACACCGCTGCGAACGGACCAGAGCAACACACACACAAACACACACACAGCTGAATCATCACACACACACACACACCTCCACTATGTATAATATTACACACACACACACACACACACACACACACCTGAGGACGTAGTTGAGGCAGATGACACACTGCGGTTGAGAGTTTTTGTTGCTGTAAATGACGGTGGCCTGAGTCTCGACCCACACAAAGCCTCCGCCCTTCACCAGCATACGGTACTGACCTGTACACGCCTGGCCCTTCACAAACACTACACACACACACACACACACACACACACGTGTTTCACAGACCATCATCATATTTAAAGCCTTTTTTATACAATAAATTGAAACTTTACTTTTACCTTTATTAGCAAATCTAGATTCTGTGCAAACTAGTGCTAACTGGCTGTTCTGTATATACACACACATATATATATATAAATAACGACATGATAACACAGCATGTACAGCAGTAAATTTAGGGATGTTCAGTCCCTCCCCCATTTCCTAGTGCCTAGAATGGAGCGTGTGTGTGTGTGTGTGTGTGTGTGTGTGTGTGTGTGTGTGTGTTAATCGTTTCTTACAGTTGTGGTGTGTTTTTGTGAGGCTGTCCGAGTCCAGAGCGTGATAAAACTCGTACACAGAGCATTGAAGGAGATCCTCAGGGTCATAACCCAACAACTGTGTGATCCTAAACACACACACACACACACACATCCACACACACACGCATATATACACACACAGAGTGAGAGAAGGTACTTATCTGGTTTAATCGCCACCAGATGGAGCTGCAGCACCATTTTTATCTATTAGTCTGTTAAAATAAAATAAAAATACTCCATGGGTGAATAATACATCACTTCAGCACTTTTTTCCTTTAACATAATTTGGGTTTTGAGCCATCTTCTTCCTTCCTCACATTGATTTGTTTTTATATACAGCATCAGACAAAAGAAATCTGAGCTTTAGATGACTCTGTACGTGCTCAAAATTCACATCTGGTTGGAGAGAACATGCTTGAAAAATTCCCAGTCAACTTCCCAGATTGTGTTTTTCTTCTTTTTAAAATGTTTGACTGTGGCCCCGCCCCCTCACATATACGCTTAGATTATTTGTGTATTTTTTTAATAATTTTTTTTTGCAAATATAAGTAACTAAGACCTTAAATGAGTTATTACAGCAAATATTTCAGTTTTAAACTCACCATTAAGAACTGTTTCAACTTTAGCAGTAAGTCATTAATTGATCATTTAAGGTTTAGTGGGAAACTGCGTAAAGGTGTAGTGCAGTATTAATGCGTTTATTAATTAATACGCCTTCTGCACGCTGCAGCCTGATTTGTGCCACGCAAATGGAGGCGGAGCCATCGAAAGCCGCCGTGGTTAAACGTGTTAAACTTTCCAAAACGCATTCAGAATTGTTTCAGGGTCATATCAGGATGTGTCGCGCCGCTCCACGCTGAATCTGTCTCCATGATGTTGTGCGGCGTTCCTCACCGTTCGTCACAGTAGGAGAAGCGCATGTCCAGCGTGTGTTTGCTCAGGAACGTTCTGGAGTCTAGAAGAACCTCGATGTTGGCCGGATGTGGGATCGGTTCACAGATCAGCACCAGGTATGACACCGGCGTGCCGCTCTCTTCGCTCTCATTCTGCGTGCACTCCACACGGATGTGACCGGAACAGTGTAGAACCTGCAGCAGAGAAGGAGGATTATTATTATACTATCTCTCTCTCTCTGTGTGTGTGTGTGTGTGTGTGTGTTTATAGGCTGCACCTTCCATGTAGCAGATCTGAGGTTGACGGTGCGCCCCCTGCTGGTCAGAGTGCACTTCATGCGCAACAAGCAGCTCTGCTCATCCCTCGTCTTCTTACAGGAACCTGAGAGAGAAATAAATTAAATAATACACTTTTACAGTGAAATACCTGATGGGTTCCGATAAAGTTTGACTGTGTGTGTGTGTGTGTGTATGTGTGTGTGTGTGTGTGAGACCTGTTCTGTTCACCAGCATCTCTCTGATCTCTTCATGGTCACAGGGGTGAGTGAAATCAAACACACTCTGTCCTGAAAGATCAATCTATCAAACACACATCAAAGAGAGAGACACAGAAGAAATAATTATATTATTTAGATAATTTAATACATGTTTATTAAACTGTATATCATACATAACATCTTATTCTATAGTGTGTGTGTGTGTGTGTGTAGTTGTAATTTCAATAATAATTATGTAATTCATGCATTATTAGTAAATTCACCTGTAACATGTCACAATTAGCTACGTAATTACATTACGTTACACATGTGTGTGTGTGTGTGGTGTGTGTGTGTGTGTGTGTGGTGTGTGTGTGTGTGTGTGTGTGTGTGTAGTTGTAATTTCAATAATAATGATGTAATTCATGCATTATTAGTAAATTCACCTGTAACATGTCACAATTAGCTACGTAATTACATTACGTTACACATGTGTGTGTGTGTGGTGTGTGTGTGTGTGTGCGCGTGTGTGTGTGTGGGGGGGGGGGTACCTGGGGAATCCCCAGACACTTGCTGACGCTTTCTGAAGCGTAAACGACGTCTCCGTCCTGAGAGAGAATCATGAGGAAGCCGTCGAGGGCCTTCAGACAGGAAGCGCTCCACTGAGTGTCCAACTCGGACTGCTCGCCCATCATCACTACAGGAGGAGGAAATTCGGAAACCATGGCAACAAGCAACAAACTAAAAACAGGACACGCCCACTAGAGATGAGCGTAGAGCAATTTGAGCAATGGGAGACACTGTGCATTACACTCATCCATCATGGACACCCGAGGCTCCGTGTAAATTTCAGTAGTGATGTCAGAAGAAATGTTTACATTTGCATAAAATTTACATATTTGAAGGCAGTAAATCCATATTGGAATGCGTCTGAATGCTACGAAATGATTAAAATAATTAAAATGACATTAGTGTGTAATGTTACATGCAGACGTATGTTCAGGCAGACGGGTGACCTGTGTTGAGAGCCGAGCGCAGGTGCAGGTAGCTGAGCGTGAGACGGATGATCGAGGCTTTATCGAGGCTCTCGGTGATGCTGTGATGGAGAGGAAGCTGATTGGCCAGCTGATTAAACACCTCCGTCTCCTTCACCCGCCTACAGCGTGCCGCATCGCGACACCTCGCCTTCCTCCGCTCACAGCTCTGTCTGCACAACACACACACACACACACACACACACAGTGTAATTTGCAGGAGATGGAGACAGGGTACGTGTGTATTCTCGACACCTTTATGAAGAGCAATCCAGCCAGCGCGGTCATCCATCCACAGTGTGGGCCGAAGCACGAGCACATCAAAGATACTCTAAAGCTGTTAGAAAAGGAAAACGGTCACGGACCGTACGGGACCGAATAAACACGACGTAGGCGCAAGAACACGCGACGGCTGGGAAAGTGAGGCAGACCAATAACCAAAACAGAAACGAAAACAAAACTACAGAACGTCTCGTCAGCACGGAGGCGGAGACGCGAGGCCGGGAGGGCGAGATCGGGACACGCCGAGGAAGGGACAGACCACAGACAGGTGACCCCGCAGATGGCAGATCGGTCTCTGTTTCTAGCACGGTAACCATGGTGACAGGGCGATTGGAGGAATGTATAACCACGTGATGTCACAAGCCTACCCGGTACACACAGGTTCACCTTTACCTTAAAAAGTTCTGATCCACAAGGTGTGACGCGTGTGACCTGTGTGCTTGTCTTCTCTTTTTTTTTTTGGGCTTGTTTGCTCTGCATTTTTCATCAGTTGTTCCCGTGCAAATGTTTTAAATAAGACGCCTCAGAAAGGGTCGAATCAGCGAGGGATAAACGTCCATCAGAGAAACGTGGATCAGCTTCCTCCTGAGAATTCCCGGGAATTGTACAAGGCCCAGGATTTCGAATCCGCCTTTCATTCATGCTGAAGCCCTTTCTGTTAATTCCTGCTCAACTCTCACTGCAGTGCATAAGGGGCAGGGTGTGTGTGTGTGTGTGTGTGTGTGTGTGTGCGTGCGTGCGTGCGTGAGCGTGTGTGTGTGTGTGTGTGTGTGTGTGTGTGTGTGTGTGTGTGTGTGTGTGTGTGTGTGTGTGTGCGTGTGTGAGAGTGTGTGTGTGTGTGCGTTCGTGTGCGTGTGTGTTGGAATCTGACACCAATCATGAGAAACTATGCTTATGCAACTGAAAGCCACATCACACAGGAGTTTCCTCTCTCTCTCTCTCTCTCTCTCTCCCTCTCTCTCTCTCATATTGATTGTGACCCTGAGCAAAGAGATACATTTTCTTCTTCTTCCCTCTCTACTTCTACTCTCCATCTCTCTTACACACACTCTTGCCCTCTTTCTCTCTCTCTCTCTCTCTCTCGCTCTTTCCTCTCATCTTATTCTTTCTCTCCTCTGTCACCTGTTCTTCTTCTTCTAAAAATCTTCCTTTCCTTTTCTTCCTTTCTCCTCATCTCTCTGCTGTATTGATCCTGACCCCTGAGCGAGCAACACGTTTTCTTCTTCTTCTTCTATTCTTCTATTTGTTCTCACTCTTCTCTTCTTTACTTCTCTCCATTCTTTTCATTTGTTTCTTTTTTTCTCTCTTAGGTGAATGTCATCATGTCTATGATACACATTCTTGCACTTTTGACCTTTTTCCTTCCTGTCTTCTCTCCCACCTGTTGTTTTTTTTTCCCCCTCTCTCGCTCTCATTTTCTTCGCGTTATATACTGTAGGTCCGGACCGTTGTGTGAGCGAGTGATAGATTTTTGTTCCGTAATCTATTTCTTCTATTCTCTCATGTTTGCATGCCTTTTCTTTCTGTATCCTTCTCTCTCTCTCTCTCTCTCTCTCTCTCTCTCTCTCTCCTCTATTTGTGACCCTGAGCAGGCGGTCCAATTTCTTCTGCTCTCTCGTTGTCGCTGCTTTACTGCCTGTGAATCTGAGCGAGTTCCTCAATCTCTCACCTCCTGAACTCGTTCTAATCTCTGGAGCATGTCACAAATGAAAGCCTCGAGAAACATTATTTCTCGGAGTCGCATTATTTTGGCAATGTTTTCGAGTAAGGCTGTTTAAAGGGCAGGGCTAAAACAGACACACGCTGTGAGTCAGAGAGTCTCTCAGGGGAAATGCTAGCTACAGGAAGGCGTATTGATTGTAAATGGCGATGGCGTCGCTCAGAATACCAAAGAACCCTAATGGATTACAAGACCAAATATAGCTGAACCATTTACCTCGTGCTCAGCTCCTAATACAGCATTAAAGAGCTTCTGGCTTCATTCCATCAATCTCCAAATGTAGCATTACACCAAACAGCACAGATCACATCATAAAATAGCTAATACAATGGCAGAGTCCTCCGTCACGACCTGCTTTTATTCCATCATGGCGGAAATGTTGTACATTACATTTTTCAAAACAGATTCTTAATGAAATAGAAAGGACGATTTTTTTTTTAGCTCAGAACTGAGCTCACCATTCCAGTCTCAGGAACGGTTTGAGTGACTGTGTACAGAACAATACGTATACATCGATCAGCCATAACATTAAAACCACTGGCAGGTGGCGTGAATAATATTGATTATCTCGTTACAGTGGCACGTGCGTAAGGAGAGAGATATATTACACAGCGTGTAAACAGTCAGTTCTCGAAGGTGATGTGCTGGAAGAAGGAAAAATGGGCAAGCGTTGGATCTGAGCTACTTGGACAAGAGCCAGATTGTGATGGTTAGACGACTGGGTCAGAGCTTCTCCAGAACAGTAGGTGTTGTGGGGTGTTCCTGGTGTGCAGGGGTTAGCACCGACCAAAAGTGGTCCAAGGAAGGACAACCGGTTAAACCTGGAGACAGGGTCATGGACACCCAAGGATCACTGATGCGCGTGAGGAGTGAAGGTCCGTCTGGTCCGATCCCACAGAACAGCTACTGTAGCACAAACTGCTGAAAGAGTTAATGTTGCTCTGATAGAAAGGAGTCAGAACACACAGTGCAGCGCAGCTTGCAGCATATGGAGCTGCGTAGCTGCAGACCGGTCGCACTATGGGAAGAAGGCAAGCTGGCGGAGGTAGTGTGAAGCTCTGGGCAATGTTCTGCTGGGAAACCTCGGGTCCTGGACTTCATCTGGATGTTCCTTTGACACGTACCACCTACCTAAACATTGCTGCAGACCGAGTTACACCCCTTCATGGCAACGGCCTCTTTCAGCAGGATAATGCTCCCTGCATCACTGCAGAACTGTTCAGGAACGGTTTAAGGAACATGACAAAGAGCTCAAGGTGTTGACTCAGCCCCCAAATTCCAATCCGATCGAGCGTCTGTGGGACGTGCTGGAAAAAGCAAGTCCGATCCATGGAGGCTCCACCTCACAACTTACAGGACTTAAAGGATCTGCTGCTAACGTCTTGGTGCCAGAAACCACACACACCTTCAGAGGTCTTGTGGAGTCCAGGCCTCGACGCATCAGAGCTGTTTTACCGGCATAAGGAGGAACTACACAATCTTAGGCAGGTGGTTTTAATGTTATGGCTGATCGGTGTATTTATTAAATTATTACATCACTGTAGCAGAGCACGGCGTTAGTGACTGACAGCTCGTCTACAGTACCGCTTACTAAATTACTCACTAGCTGTGCGTTTTACTGCAAACGTTGGACTCCTGAGCAAAAATAACTGCTATTTATTATAAAAATGGCTGAAGAAATCAGTGTCCAGAAGCAGATTTCATATCCGCGCTGTCGGATATTCGAGATTATACGTGATTATACGTGATAATGGTGTAAATGGATACAAAATGTAAACAAACGAGCGAACATGTTGCCACGCTGTTGCATCACGCAGTGCTGGACAGAGCTGTTGTGCACGCTAAACTACATCACAGCATTTCATAGGAGACTGAGCAATGAGGTGGGAGGTGGAAGACTGATCACCTCCTCCATCCCTCCTATAAACCTCCCCCATCCATTTCCACTCTCAATCGTTTCTCATCTCTCTCTCTCTCTCTCTCTCTCTCTCTCACAGATCTATTCCGTTTGTCACTCGTCCCCTGGAGCGATGGCAGAATGTGATTATGTCTTTATTGCTTTTCTGCCTCGGCTGTTTGAGAACCTCACGGCCTCGGAATGAACAATAACCAACGTTCGGCAAATAGAGTCTGAAATGAAAAGTCTCGAGTGCGAAAGCATGAGCTGTTTTTATCACGTCAGTTATTTAATCCCCGAGTCATTACTTTAACACCCAAGTTAAACACAAAACCGGGATAATAAATTCATTAAACGGCGATTAGCGTGTGTGTGTGTGTGTGTGTTTGTTTTTGTTCATGTTTATAACAGAATCTCACAAGAACACAAGTTTATCTCTCTTTTTAGCATGAGTAGAATTATAGAATTAAAAACAAACCTATTAATAATAAAATGAGAAAACAAAAAAAAAGATCCTACAGACAAACAATTTGTCAACACATGTCTATTCTCAGCGTCCGATAAGCGATATAGCTTGTACACTTTTCTGTCCACGAGCTTCAGAATCTTGCACACCTACATGCATCGGTTTCAGACACAAAAAAACTTTTGAACTCTTTATTTAATTTATATCCTGAATTTACAGATTTCTGTAAAGCTACTTTGTGATAATGTCCACTGTTAAAAGCGCTTTAAAAAAAAGCTGAACTGAACTGAACTGAATGTCTAATATCGCTTATCTGACGCTGAGACATCTTGTACACTTTTCTGTCCACGAGCTTCAGAATCTTGCACACCTACATGCACCAGTTTCGGACAGGAAAAACTTTTCAACTCTGCGCCTTAAATCTTGCGTGAAATCATGACGAACAGAGTGCTGCTCTGCGGTGAAAGTCTCTGAGGGCACGTGGTCACGTATCAGGTTTCTCTGAGTGTGAAGGTTTCAAAAATACTTAATGCGGAGATGATGTTTTGTGAAGGTCGCACAAAGACGAAAACATCTCTGTGAGCTTACAAGCTTGCATACCCGCTTTGTTTCGCGCTGGCCATCGCGTCCAGTACTGGAGATGGCGCTATTAGAGAAGAGAACTAAGATCTGCATCTGAGACATGAGGCCATAAAGCGAGGTTTGAGGATGGTGAGATCATAAAGTGAAATCCATGCTAGTGAAACCCATGGAAGGAACTGGACTGGGCACGCGTTGTGTGCAACGACCAATCACAGGTCTGGTTGCGTACCATGTTTAATCGTGGAGTATGTACACGAAGTCCATTTGCTCCGGAATTACGTCGCATCGTTTGTGGAAGAACATCGTCTCTGCATGAAGCTTAGGAGAACCAAGTGAAGAGAGCTAGGAGCAATTTGGAGACTGTGAAGAAGGAAAAATCTACAGGAACACAACCTGGTTAAGCATACGGAGCTGGGCGGGGGATGGGGGAGGGGGGTGGGGGTTAACCTTCTCCGGCGTCTCCTCACACCCCTGGTAATGACAGCAGCACAGATACTGAGAGCCTTCACCATAGAGACGGAATGTGTGGAGGTGTCAGCTGATCTACAGCAGAACCTCCCACATCAACACTGAGACCGAGACTAATGAAGCAGAGACGTTACTGACTCTCTCTCACACACACACACACACACACACACACACACACACACCACACTCCTTCATCAATCCAGTCTAATTCCCCTGATTCCAAACATTCAAATTAATCGAACTAATTAAGTGTTGTCGAGTATCGCATCACATGCCTCGAGGGGGAGGGGGGGTTGTTTTCTTCCTTCTCCAGCACATAGCAGCCAGAAGACAGAACTTTGAAACTAGATGGACCAATGGAACCAGAGACTGGAATCTAGCAACAAGCTAGTAAACGGAGAACCATGAGAACTAGGGGAAAGAAGGAAACCAGAAGAACTAGAGAAGGTAGAACACTGTAAGAATGAAAGGACCTGAGAACAATAGGGAAACCAAGGAGGAAATTTAGAGACCCGAAAGAACTAAAGAGGAAACTAGAAAAATAAGGGAATTGGAAGAAACAGACGCCGAAGAAACAGAATATCTATCTAGCTAGAGAGATAGATAGCTAGATAGATAGCTAGATAGATAGGTTTGAGGATGAGGATGGTGAGGTGGCTGGCTAGCTATGAGGATGAAGATGGTTAGCTAGCTATCTAGCTATCCATGTAGTGTACAATGATACACACTGCGTGATGGATGCAGGAGGAGCCAAGAGGGAACTTGAAGATCTGAGTAAACTATGCGAAGTAGGACACCTGTACAATGTACGATTTTCCGCTTGATTTTGTTGCCACGTAGAAACATCGTACAACACAAAATAATTATTCGGACGCGAGTTGAGATCAGCGTAACTTTGCATGATTTAGTGCCACTGCAACAACCGAGGAGAAATCGCTGCTCCAACGCTTGTCTAAAGAACCCACCGATAGGAGGACGGCGAACTCACGGGACAGCTACGTGTACAGGTAGCGGCGATGGAAAAGATTTCGTTACTACGTTAAACTCACTTCGAGGAATGTTCGTGTTTATTTTCCGGATCACTCTGATCACCCTAGGATCTGTGATTAATTATACTTGTAATGTTCGATTGTATAATCTACCCGCTTGGTCTTAGCTGTTCGTGAAACTTATTTGAGGGGGAAAAAAACTGTAAACACTGCAGACTTCCATAAAAGGGAATGTTTTTATTTATAACTAACACCTTTCCAAAGTCACAGACGATGGAGTCATGATGATGATGATGATGATGATGATGGTGATGATGGTTGCTCTGTCTGACCCACTGATCATATTCTGAAAACACAGATATAAGAGCTGAAGGATGTAAATGAGTGTGAAAAAGGTGCAATTCAGCTTTAAATCCAGACAAATAATCAACAAACGTCTTGTTTTTGGCTTGTAGTTTACCTGAGACATGTGCAGCACTTGATATAATTATAGATAATTATAGATAATTAAAAATCCTCTCCAATCACACATCCAAAAGCTATATAAATATGATGATGATGATGATGATGATGATTGATGATAATATATGATGATTATTATTATTGTTATTTGGGCAGAATCTCAGATGGCTCCACATTCCCTACATAAGCTACATTACACAGTGTAACTGCTCAGAAAAGAGATAATTAGGTGTTTTTAATTTACCTTTTCTTTTCAGCTGTGGCTCCTGAAGTCATTATGGAGATTATTGACCAGCTCAGTGGTCCGTGGAGAAAGGAGAATGTTTTAAAAATAAATAAATAAATAAATAAAAATAAAAAATAAAGACGGAAACCGTTTCAGAAAACGTCGCGTCCAAACGCTAAACTTTTAGCTAAACAAACTGACGCTGGCTCGGTCTCGCGCGTCGCTCGAGCGTCATCCGAGCCGCGCTCGCTCTCTGGAATCGCGCGCGCGCGCGAGCCTCTTTATCGGAGTCGTCACTAGGCAACGGCCAACAAACGTCCCCCGTATTCCTCACGTCCAGAGGCAAACATTTTCATTATTTCTCCAACTTCCTTTCTCCAATCCGCTGCAGGAAACCGGCCACAAACCCCTTTAGTGCCAAAAACATCAGCCACTGTGTTGACCCGTGATGAGGAAAAAACAGACACGCCCTCTCTGACACCGACGTTACTTGACAGCTTTGGAGGCCACGCCCCCTTTCATAACACTGGGCTGGCGTTTGTATTTACATAAATTTACATATTCATGATTTATTCATGATTAAAAAATGAAACTGCCTGGAAAACGCATCGGTTACACGTTTTGTTTTGGGATGCTGACGTTTTCTAACACGTCTAATGTTGCATTCTGGATCCTGACTCATTTTCTGACATTAGTGCATCTGTAAATCACATCAAATTTTATATTAAAGGGCTTATTTTACATTTCTATAGTCACAGTTCATCCACAGGGATCTGTATGGCACATAATTCATACATTTAAAATTAATATTCTGAATGTATTTATTTCTGTAAAGCTGCTTTCTGACAATGTTTGCTGTTAAAAGCGCTATACAAATAAAATTCGATTGAATTGAATAATCTAAGCAGTCTAGATGGATGAAAAAATATATTGTTAATTTAATAAAGAAAAGCGTATAATTGGAGACGTTTGTTTAATATTGTTGCTGCAGGTAACCCAAGACTATAAAGTTGAAAAAAAAATTAAATCTGAAGGTTGTACGAAGTGACATTAATCTTTAACAATGCTCAATCTGGACAGCAGGCACAACAATCGCAGAACAACATCGTCCGCCATCTTGTTTGTTTTGAGTTGAACGGGTCACGTGACTAAAATTACGTCATTGTTTCTGAATATCTCAGTGAATATCATACTACAACACGAAAACAGCGTCTTCAAATGTATCCACTTGTTTTCGAAAAGCGTGGACAGAAGGCCAAAACGTAGAGAAAAAGACGCGTTTTCAGATTTATCCAGATTAATATGGACGTAAATTTTCCGACATCTTCAGGACAGAGGAGTTTACGCGGTTTCTTCGCGGTTTCTCGGTAAGATGACAAGAGGCTGTCGGGGGAAACGACCGTTTATAGCTGCTCTAACGTAAGTGATAGCCTGTAACTCACTTGTTTCGTGGACATTCCACAACATTAAATGTAACTATAAAAGTTTTAGTTTAAAAAAGCGTTAATTGTTAACAAATTGCTGTAGAATAACAGGAATAATACACTTTGAGATGCTGTTATAGGAAAATAATCAACGTAGCACTCAATATTTGACTATAAAAGCACCAAAAACAGCGGTTTATTCTGTACATGATGATTCTCCAGTGTTTTAAAGTCTACAACCCTGTCAGAATAAGACACACACACTCACAACATGCTAGCTGCTGGTGAGAAGACTGTTGCTAGGCAACAAGACTCCTAGTCCTGACTGGAAATTAGGCTAACAGTTTAGCTAGCCATAACGTAGCTAGTAAATCTCTCATACTGACAATGTAAAAATTGTATGTTTTCGCAAGTGGATTGTTTATATGAAATCATACCATAAATGTGGTGAATATGATGCTCTCTGAACACTCCTAATTCTCCAGTTCATAAGTATTTGCACCCCAGACCATCACACCCATGTGTGCTTGTTGAACGTCTCCTTCCAGATTTATTCCCCTGTGTTTGTTGTTATAATGAGCTCCACTCTTCTGGGAAGCTTTCCACTAGATGTTGGAGCGTGGCTGTGGGGATTAATGCTCTTCAGCTAGAAGAGCATTAGTGAGGTCAGGCACTGACCTCCAGTTCCAGTTCATCCCAAAGGTGTTCAGTGGGGTTGAGGTCAGGGCTCTGTGCAGGACACTCGAGTTCTTTCACTCCAACCTTCACACACCATGTCTTCATGGAGCTCGCTTTGTGCGCAGGGGCATCGTCATGGTGGAGCAGGTTTGGGTCTCTTAGTTCCAGTGAAGGGAAACTGTAATGCTACAGCACACAGAGATGCTCTGTACAACTGTGTGCTTCCAGATTTTTGGTAACAGTTTGAGGAAGAAACACATACGGGTGTGATGATCAGGGGTGCACATACTTTTGGCCATATGGTGTATTTTGGACTTTTTCGTTAGCAAAGCTGTCTTTCTAAAAGATTAACCACTACTAATTTGCAAACGAATCGACTCCTTGAGTCGACTCTTTTAGGAGAACATTGGATGTGAAGATTGTACTGTATTTATTAATGCAAATAATAATAATGTATCATGCTGTTGTTGTTGTTTTTTAAATAATTTATTTACATAGAGCAGGTGTGGCTGCGGGCTTTCATTTCAGCTAAATAGGAGGTCCACCTGATAGCTAGTTGGAGACTAAGATGAAGTGATTAAACAAGTGGAATGGTTGGAATGAAAGCCTGCGGCCACGGCGGCCCTTTGTGGAGAAGATTGAAGACCCCTGACGTAGAGCTTTTACCAGACGCAGTGTGAAGTAGCCTAAAATGCTATTTTGCTAATCATGAGGTAGTGAAGGATTTCATTAAATGATTTAAATGATCGATAAGTCTACACCACAACGATAAAATTAGCAACAAGTCATTTGGGAGTCGAAAGAGTCGCGCGCATTGGCGAGCCGATCCGAGCGACGTGATTCGCTGGAAAGATCCGTCGTTATCTGCTTCTCCTGATATCTCTGTACTCTGCGTCTGCTCTTGAGAATTATAAAAAAAAAAAAAAAAAGAGAGAGAGAAAGAGAGAAA
>CM040977.1:32527997-32545324 GCA_022985145.1 Pangasius djambal
TAAATCCCAAATCCCTGCCTGTTAGCTGTGTAGTGCACTAGATAGGGTGCAGAAGACGAGTGAGCACTTCTGTGATTAATCTGCTCACCTTTCCGGCTTTGCCGAAGGCTCTCTCTCCCAGCGCTTCATACGAGCTCAAGCCTGCGCGCAGAACACAAACTAATCAATCGTTTCATTAATGAACTCATTACAGCTCATTCTTACAAACTGGCTCCGCGTTACAGCGTCTTCAAACAGACTGAAAAGAAAAATATAAAGACGCTTACTTCAGCGGTGAAAGAAAGGAAAAGAAAAACCAAAGCAAACAAATAAACAGATTAGACAAAAACAAACTCATACACTGGTTTAAAATCAGCTGAAATGAGCTCGTTTTATAATATTAGTTTTTTTAAAAACGAGTGAATATAAAGAGTGAACTGCTTCAGTCAGACTCGCCGCTGTGTTCATGTCTCAGTGGGGTTTTAAACGCTTACTGAAGACCAACGAACGAATTTATTCAGAAGAATTTTGTGCTTGTGTTCAGAGTTTTAAAGAAACAGACTGAAGGAGAAAAAAAAAAGAGAAAAACAGAAAGTGTGGAAAGAGACATCAGTGCATTCGGAACAAATGAACCTGAAATGTTGTTAACACTAAAGTCATGAACACTGCAGTGAGACTCGCTGAACACACGCTCATGGCACAGAGTGACAGCAGGAGGTTAAGCCTCGGGGCAGAGGGGACACACCAGCAGGACCCGGGGTTTTGCGGGGGAGATCCCTGCCCCGAGTGAGGGAGTGAGGGTGCAGGACAGTGGGGACAGAGGTGAGAGGTCAGAGGTTAAAGGTCGCATCACCTGTCTGGTCACACAGTGTGAGTAGGAGGTGGATGGAGTAGGCGGCCAAACTGGAGACCAGCAACAACAAAATACTGCACAGAACACACAAGCAGTTTAACACAGTGTGTGTGTGTGTGTGTGTGTGTGTGTGTGTATCTGTAATACACACATGCTCAGGATGAACTTTAGAGACGATATTAACAGCACAACATCTGGATCATTTTTAATGAACTCGATTGTTTATGTTTATGTATTCCTTTTGTCTGTCTCTATATTATTATTATTATTATTATTATTATTATTATTATTATTATTATTGTTATTTGATTTGCATGAACAGTTGTAATTATTCATTTAATTTAAACACTGATTTAATAATAATAATAATAATAATAATAATAATCAATATTTAAGTAAAATTAATTATCAGATTTATTGAATTGTATATTGTCATTTTTAATTACATTTTTTTCAGTCTCTATATGAAGGTATATAAATAGAATAAAAATAAATAAATAAAGTAAAAACATACTGTTATGACTAATAATAATAATAATAATAATAATAATAATAATAATAATAATAAAAAATCAGTGGTCATGTAAAATGAATGCTTATGACACCTGAAGCAAATAAACATGTCTATTCAGCCAAACGCTCTCGCCCCTTAAAGCACAGCTGCAGATGACAGACACAGTAATAAATATTACGCTCAGCAGCTTTTCACTCAATCTCATGACGTATCTGCGTTTGTCTGCGGCTGACGGTATACGGCTGGGTGAAGTTACAGCTGCTGGTAATCGCGTCTCGGAAAGCCGTCCGTCGTCTGCGATGTTTAAGGCGGTAAAGCAGGAGGCGTTAAAGCTCACCTGAAGCCCACGACGCCCGTGCTGGCCATGGCGTAGGCTAAGCCCAGGATCCCGCTTCCCATGATGGCGTTCATCAGATTAAACACAGAGAAGGTGAAAGAGGAACCTGTGGAGACCTGAACATCCTGAGAAACACACACACACACACACACACACACACACACACACACAGAGAGAGAGAGAGAGAGAGGTATTATTATTATTATTATTATTATTATTATTATTATTAGCAGTAGTAGTGTTACACTAAACAGAATTGTGAGAGAGTGTACAGATTTTTATCTCAGCCTCCTGATAAAGTAAAACTCAGGACATATTTCCAGTGTCACAGCGTTTTTAACCGATCATCACCACACCACACACAGCAGACAAAACTGAAAGGTCAGCAGGAACGACTGCAAAAAAAAAAAAAGAGGAAAGCGCACAAGACTGGCATGTGACTGGGGTGAGCACAGAGCGCTGCGTACAACCGCTGCTAACGATCTGCTGAGAAATATAAACTGCTACTACTGATCTGATCTACTGGTCTGAAAGATCTAATCCACAAGATCTGATACTTTAAGATCCATGATTCACTTTATAATCACAGATGTTGACTTTTCTCACCACATGGCGACTGAAGCTCTTACAGAGCCTCTGGTTTACTGTCAAGAGTCCAGCTGAGGAGCAGTTCTGCTTATCAGAAGATACTCCGAGATACTCCGAGATACTCAGAGCTCTGATATCACAATTAAAAACACAACAGAATCGCTGAACTACAGCCATCCACCATTCATAGCCATATACACTGACACTTTATTACCACAGTTTATACGTTTCTCCCTCCCTCTAACTCTCTCTCTCTCTCTCTCTTTATATATATATATATATATATATATATATATATATATATATATATATATATAGATAGATCTTTATGCTTGCCCATTTTTCCTATTTCCAACATATCAACTTCAAGAACCGACTGTGTGTGTGTGTGTGTGTGTGTGTGTGTGTGTATGTGCGTGTGGGTAAAATTAATATTGTTCTTATTTTGTTTCATTTATAATGTTAAATTACTTTTAGTAAACTAATAACTCTGTGCTGCTGTAATGTGTGAATTTCTCTCTGGGATGAATAAAGTGATCTATCTATCTATCTATCTGTCTATCTATCCCTCTTCACCTCTTCTTGATTCATCTTTTTTCCTGTTTGTTTCAGCTCTTAAATATCACCACATGTGCTGTGTTTAGTGAAACACAATATGTTTGGGCGATATCGCCCATCTGTAGTGTGTACACACATTTACACATGTATGTTTATATCAGTTTATAATGCCTGACACAGAGAGTGTGTGTGTGTGTGTGTGTGTGTGTGTGTGTGTGTGTGTGTGTGTGTGTGTGTGTGTGTGTGTGTGTGTAAAACCTGTCCCAGCAGTGTTGTTGTCTCTTCGTCCTCTCCACCTGCCTGATATCCACCTTCACTCTGCACCGTTGTGTTCTCTCTCTCTCTTTTCATTTTCGCTTCTCTTTCTTTCTTTCTCCTCCGTCCACAGATAAACACTTTCTCAGCGCTAGTTAGTTCCTACAAGCTGCTCATCGTTTAAAAAAAACTTCAAGGTAAAGTTTGTCGCCCGGTAAAAAAGAAGAGTCCTAATTTCAGCTCCACTCATATTTCTGCATATTTCTGATCATGTGACCACACGGAATGTTTACGCGTCGACTGCTGATGACGTTTTCATTCCCTGAAACGACGCGCTCTGCAGGCGGACCAATCAGAGAGAGGCGGAGCGAGTCGCCTAAAGATGACGTACAAGAAACTCTCGTGCGTGTAGCCGGTGGAATGTTAAGGTAAGACGCTGGGGTTATTGACTACAGAATAAAACATTTTAAAACATTTTAAAACATTTATACTTTATTTCAGTGAAGTTCTCGTGCATGAGATATAAATTACGGAATTAAACCAAGTCGTGCGTCATTCACACCCTCGAGTGTGTGTTTTTTAGTGAAAGACAAAAGGAAAAGAAATAAAACCTTCAAAGGGCCTGGATTTAACTGATCACTTCTCTGTTTTTCTACACTGTGTTTCAAACTATTACTTACTTAATGAACCGCATTATATACAAATCTACACCGAAATGTAGCTGATCAACTGGACAAACTAAATGTTTCTACATTAAAAAAAGACTTTTGCTAAATGCTGTATATCGCAATTTCAACATTATATCGTCACGTATGCCGTCCATCTTAGCCTCGAAAGTCATACATGACCAGAAAAGGATTAAAAACCAATAAATAAACAATGCAGTTACTCTTTGATATGTTTCAGAGTATAGCTGTTATTCTGTAGCTGTAACACTTTGTGTGTTAGTGTTAATGTGCGAGTTAGAAAGAAAGAAAAGACAGAACAAGGTGAGAAATGAAGGACGAGGCAGACAGATGGAATGACTTTTATTCGCTTTTTATTCCCAGGCCCCCTGTGAAACGGTTCATTTCAGATCCCGTGTGTGTGTGTGTGTGTGTGTGTGTTTTGTGTCACTACAGGAGCGTTCCCAGGCTGCTCGCTCTCGTTGACGTTCCTCGCCGTGTTGGAGTTCATCGCCTCTTCTCCTGCCCCGCCACAGGATCTGAGGAACGTTCCTCCGTGCTGCGTGTGCAGGCGGTGATGACGGACCCTGACCTCGGCCTGTACCAGCCCCCCGCCGCTGTTCGAGGGATGACTGTCCTCGAGCGTGACGCTTTCACGCAGACGGTCGTGGTTCCTGCGATACGGATCCCCACCCGCGTCCTCAACCGGCTCGTCAAGAGCCTGAAGAAGGTGGCGCTGCAGAGGCCGGGTCTCAAACGGGTCGTAGATGATGATGATGATGACGACGAGGGGAACGAGACGGACCGAGAGCACCGGCTGCTCCTGCTCGACCCTCACAGCATCAAGTCGGCCGAATCGTTCGGTCCGGAGGAGGCGGCGGCGCTGAAGGCGTTGGGGGTGGAGCCAGAGATCCGACACTATCGACTCAAACTGATGTACGAGAACCTGAAGAGCGAGGAGGTGCTGCGCGCTGTGCTTCCGGAAGGACAGGACGTGACGTCAGGGTTCAGCCGAGTGGGACACATCGCCCACATGAACCTCCGAGACCACCAGCTGCCCTATAAAAACCTGATAGGTGAGAAGGGGGCGGGGCAACACGTCAGGGTTACGGTTATACGGTTAACTTCTTTTAATAATATATCTGTTAATAAAACATGAGCTGTCGTAATTATATTTTTACCTCATATACAGTTACTGAATTCAATCAGATGGCAGAAAACATCAGTGAGGTACACCTGAGTGCAAAAGTTAAAAAAATTCATGAATTGTATAAATTGTAAGTTTTCAAAACAGGTACATTAGTGAGTTTGGCTTCACAGAGCGTGAGGTAAGATATTAATGAATAAAATGCACATTCCTCCCGACATCGCGGCTCAGACGAGTAGGCATGGAGGGGTTACAGACTTTGGCACTCAGCAGACGTTAACATTAATACTAGGTGAAAGTGTGTTGGAGGAAAATAAATTGTCGTTATCACATAAAAGAACTCCGCCCACATTTTCTAGCCTTGCTGTGATTGGCTGGAATGCGATGTCGCTGACGTGAATTTGTTGGATCCCGCAGGTCAGGTGATCATGGATAAGAACCCGGGCGTCACCTGCGTGGTGAACAAAACCAACACCATCGACTCGACCTACAGAAACTTCCAGATGGAGGTGTTAGCCGGAGAAGACAACATGGTGGCGAAGGTGAGGTGGGAAGCGTTCGGACGGCGCCGCTGCGTTTCACGCGAGACGAGGCTGCTGAAGATCGCCACGTGGTGCCTCGATATTTAATCATATAATACTGGTACAATGCTCTTGGAGTTTGATGGCACTGAGGCGTTAGTTATAAAGAGAGCAGGTAGAAGGTGAACATGAGGAGGAGCAGGAGGTTTTGTTTTTGCACTACAGATTGGAGAAAATAAAAGTCTCATTGTCTGATGATCAGTGTTCTGATGGTCTTCTGCTCTCTCCGGCGCTGCAGGTGAAGGAGAACGGCGTGTCGTACGAGTTTGATTTCTCGCGTGTGTACTGGAACCCTCGTCTCAGCACCGAGCACGAGCGTGTCGTTTCTCTGCTCCGCCGAGGCGACGTGGTGTTCGACGTCTTCGCCGGAGTCGGACCCTTCACCGTGCTAGCGGCGCGCCGTGGCTGCTCCGTCTTCGCCAACGACCTCAACCCCGAGTCCTACAAGTGGCTACAGCACAACGCCAAGCTCAACAAGGTCGAGTCCAAGGTCACGAGCTTTAACCTCGACGGCCGGGAGTTCATCCGAGGCCCGCTGCGAGAGCGTCTTCCCGATCTGATCGAGAGATCGGGTTCTTCACCCGCCGTCCACGTGATCATGAACCTGCCGGCGTTAGCGCTCGACTTCCTGGACGCGTTCAGAGGCTTGCTGAGGGGCGAGACGGACCGGGGTCCTGACGGCGGCGTGCTGCCGAAGCTCCACGTCTACGGCTTCTCCAAAGAGGACGAGCCCGAGAGGGACGTGCTGGAGCGGGCCGAGCTCAGGTTAGGGACTGCGCTGAGGGGACGGTGTGAAGTGCACACGGTGAGAAACGTGGCGCCCAACAAGGAGATGATGTGCGTGAGCTTCGACATGCCGAGAGACGTGCTGTACGGAGAAGACGTGGTGGAGGAGGGTGGGTCCCTGTCTCGCACACACACACACACACGTATACACTATAACCCTCTCTCTCTCTCTCTCTCACACACACACACACACACACACACACACACACACACACACACACACACACACACACGGATACACTATAACCCTCTCTCTCACACACACACACACGGATACACTATAACCCTCTCTCTCTCGTTGCTCCAGGTTGCTCAGAAGAGCCGTCGCCAAAGAGGCTGAAACTCGAGGAGACGCAAGAATAAACTCGCCTGTATGGACAATCAGAATGTTTCTGTTTTACGATTTTGTTTTATTAAAAAAAAGAATTATAATGTTTAAGCTTTCTGTTTAAATCTGTAAATAAAAGATTTAACACTGTTTACCTGCCCCGTTCACACCGTAGGCGTTTGAGACATTTTTATTTATTTATTTATTTAAGTTAAGACTACCTGCTCGCTGTGTAATTACTCTAAATCAGTATTTTCACTTGATTATATTAAACCATCTGTAGTTCTGCTTTGGCTGATTAAAATGAGACGAGCAGTTCTAATTTCACATGAATAATTTCACGAGAATATTTAGCCTTGTCAATTATTTCTAGAAAACATACCAATAAATCTCAGCCATAGATGGGCGGGGCTATTGTCAATCATTCGCTTGATTGACAGCTCCTCCCGCTGCAAGCCCCGCCCACAACGGTCTCTTAGCTGCAGCAGCGGTAGGAAACAATGGATGCTTCAGCAAAGGTAACGGACAAAAACCTTACGCTAACCACTCGTCTTTTGATTTTACAAGATTTCGAGAGCCGTGGTTTGTTAATTGTTAAAAAATAAAAACAACAAATCAGGACCCGTGCGGTTAATTTGCTAATAAGCTAAGTAGCGAGGTTGTTTTGTACCGCACCGTTCGACAGGCGTTATTTTTGCTCCTACCTGTTTTCAGGCAAACCCCGCCTCCGTCACCGGGATTGGCAGTCGCCAAGCAACCGCGCATAAGTGTAACGTTGCAGCCAATTGATATCAGGAGGCGGGACGGGACTAACCAATCCCAGCGCAGGAGGCGGGATTTTTCAAATACGGATGGGGAAAAAAACCTAATCCTACGGGCTGTACGTAACTGGTTAGCGTCACTGATTTAAGGTGCAGTATCTTTTAATTTAAATAATGTAGTAATATTCTAAATGTACTAAATGCTGCTTAGTGTAACGCTGTTAATATATCATAAGAAATAATTGTACTTTCTGTACACCCTCTGTTCAGACGTAAACGTCCCGTCCTGTTGCCATAGAGACAGTGTTAACGTTAGCATTAGATTAGCATCTGATAATAAACAACGTGCTGCTTATTGACTGGTTTCTCTTTAGTTTTTCTTTCATCTGATATGTTCAGGAAACACAAACACAAGACCTATGACTTATTGTGGTGATAGGTTTACAATTCTTTAACTCTGTGCTTGTTTAAGTGTTATATTTATATGCATGGAACACATAAAGCGTGAGAAAGCGACTTTTTAAAGTGGTTCAGGTGGTAAAGTTTCTTCTGTAAAGGATTTCAGTGATCAGGTTCACAGTTAAAGTGGCTCTGAAAGCAAAACTGGAGCTTTTCGTACCGGTCTCTTAGTGTTATAGACACCGGTATTTTCATTTTGTAGCTCCTCATTTACGGTTAAACAGTTTTATTTTTTTTATGACTCATCCTGTACTAGTGTTGTGTTCATCCAATCAAATGCTCTCTGGTACGAATATATCCCGCCCCCCTGCAGCTCACTTGCAGTAAACTCTGTTTGTGGTGTGTTTTTGTTTTGGTGGAGAATAATCGGTTAATCATGTGGAAGAGGGTGGGGTTTGTGCAAGTCGGCGGTCATGTGACTTCTCGTGTTTTAATCACGGCTCTCGAGGCGCTTCAGAACGTCGTGTACGCGCGTTATCCTGCTGAAGATGTTTCTCCTGATCTTAAAGAGTTTTTTAGGACTCTTAGGCGATCAGACGTTTGGAGATGAACAGCGCTTTCAGTGTGTTCTGGTGTTTTTGTGTCCCTCAGTGAGCGGCACTCGGCGATCGCGGTTAAAGAAGATGCCGGTGGGAATCTCAGCACTCTGGCGTTCATCATGGGCCCCGACGTGCCGCTGCTCAACGACTACAAGCAGGAGTTCTTCTGGAAGCGTTTCCCTCAGACGGTGCTGGGCGGCCCGCGACTCAAACTGGGCTACTGCGCCCCGCCGTATGTCTACATCCACCAGGTGGCGCTGTTCTTCATGCCGTGGCTCCTGGGCGGCGTGGGCACTCTGCTCTTCCAGCTCAGGGTGATGGATGACTCCAGCGCCGGGATCTTATCCGGGGCGCTCATGCTGGCGTTCGGCGCCGCGCTGCAGACCGTGTCCCAGTGGGTGGCGCGGAGAACCGGCGCCATCCAGAGGCTGGCGGTGGGGCGCAACGTCATGGCGGATGAGGAGGAAGTGGAGTTCACGCGGTGCGCAGGACCCGAGACGGTGCGCTTCGTGGCCCCGGGTAAGCGCTTCATGGCTAACGTGGTTCTGCACACGGCGCTGGCCGGGGCGATGTGCGGCTTCGGGACCTGGTACCTCCTGCCCGATCGTCTGAGCGCCATTTTCGGGAACGTCGGCGCCGTGGTCCCGGTGTTCGCACTCAGCTGGGTCACGCTGTGCGTCGGAGAATACTCGCTGATCGTCAACACGGCGGCGGAAACGGCCACCTTTCAGCCGCAGGATACGTACGAGATCACGGCGCTCACCAGGCCGCTGTACGTCTTCGGCTTCGTCGCAGTGGATCTGGCGCTAAGGTACTCATTGTCTTTGAGGGAGAAAAAAAGGCCGCACATTTACGTACTGCCGCTTTAATTTCATTTAAACGTGCATTAGGTAGAATCTGGGCTCTAATTACGTAAACAGTGGTGCGATTTGTTTACTCTTTGACCCCGCCTCCTATCTCTGCTCACATACACAAAGCCCCGCCTCCTATCTCTGCTCACATACACAAAGCCCCGCCTCCTATCTCTGCTCACATACACAAAGCCCCGCCTCCTATCTCTGCTCACATACACAAAGCCCCGCCTCCTATCTCTGCTCACATACACAAGCCCCGCCTCCTATCTCTGCTCACATACACAAAGCCCCGCCTCCTATCTCTGCTCAGATACACAAGCCCCGCCTCCTATCTTTGCTCACATACACAAGCCCCGCCTCCTATCATTCACAGAGCCGCTGTAAAGCCATGCTTAGAGACTTAAAGATCCTGGATGAGACTGTTCATGTACCTGTGCTCAGGTGTGTAGGAGGGGGCGTGGCCGAGCTGCAGGTGGCCAGTCAGGTGATGCACGTGCTGTTCTTGGTGCTGCCTGTGCTGTGGGCGCTGGGAATGCTGCCTCCTCTCGACGCTCTCGTCTTATGGATCATGGAGCAGAGCCTCATACACACACTGGGAGGATCAGCTATGGCCACCAACCGCAGGTACACACACACACACACACACACACACACACACACACACACACACACACTGCACTTTAACACACTCCTTCAGCTTAGAGCCTGTTGGTTCTCCACCAGGTTGGTGTTGATGTTCCTGTGCTCCGTGTGCGTCTCCATCTCCACCTTCTTCATCCCCTCGTCGCTGGGCGTGCTCCTCTTCACCGTGGCGACGGGCTTCGTCCTCAGTCAGGACCTGACGCAGATCGCCGTGCTGTTACGGTGCAGGAAACGCGACACACACCCTCACACACGCACACGCTCCCGCTCACTCAGCCTGGGCTGGTGGAGTCTCCCGCTCTCCGCCCTCGTCCTCACGGCGGCCATGACCGAAGCGGCTCTTCTGCACCGCCTCTGTCCCGCCGGGGGGCGGAACATGACGGAGGGCGACGCCCGGCGGTCGTGTGACACGGCGCCCGACCCTCAGGCTCTGATCAGCTGGATCCTCATCGCTCTCTGTGTCATCACTCGTGTGTTAAGGGAGCTTCAGGGTGCGTGTGTGCTGGGGGGACTCGTCCTCAATCCCCTCTACCCCAAACGCATCAGCAGCGTCCACGCCTTCATGAGCAGCAGCAGAGGATTGTGGGTCGCCGCACTCGTCCGCAGAGTGCTTATTAACCTGGGTGAGGAGAGTCCACTGTTCACGCACGTCTCTCTGAGTCACAATAATAACAATAATAATAACAATAATAATAATATGATATGCTCAGTTGTATGTAGCAGTTTTGGGTAATATATTATTATATTTATTAAAAAATTCCCTGTTGCTTTGTGTGTTTTTGCCACTTAATTTGTCTTTTATCTGACTTTTTTTAATTTGAATTCATTTTCATATCTTATATTTTAGTAAATATCTTCAGACAGCTGTGTATTATTATTATTATTATTATAACTTCAGTCAGTATCTGTGACTGTTACTCCTAAAGGAATGTGTTTTTATATATATATGTATGAAGTGTGTGTGTGTGTGTGTGTGTGTGTGTGTGTGTGTGTGTGTGTTCCCGTCTCTTTCAGTGTGTCCGTTAGCCATGGTTGGGTTTTTGGCCACGGACGCTTCCCTGTACAAGTTACACACCGTGGTGTCGGCTATCGGCTTCACGCGAGCCTTCAGAGTGGTACGTCCTGCACTCCATTAAAACAGTATGAATAAATGCTTTTACCTCACAGCTCTGCTGCTGAATTCTGGATGCTGACTGGTCAGAAGGTGTTGATTAGTTTTCTATAACAGCAGCTCTGACAGTAGCGCAGGTTTATATTAATGCTCTCGCTCTGATAAGTTATCGTTTCTATAGTAACGGCTCATTCACAGCGACCTGTTCAGGGGACGGATAAAAAACACGCCAAGTTTTCTATAAGGAGATGTTTTTTTTTTTATGGAAGGAGTCTCCAGTGTCAGCGCTTTGTAACAGTCAGAGGTGAAGCTGTAACTTTGAGTTTTACGACATAGGAGTTTACGCTGCGATTTTTTTTTTGTCTTATTAACTTGGAGAGAGAGAATAAAGAGCGGCTGGTGAGGGAACGAGTGTTTATAGCTGCTATAACGTAAGCGACAACAGGAACCAGCTTGCTTAAACATAACTATAAATGGATAAAAAGTATGACGTTCTTTAGTAAGTAAAAATTGTAATCGTTGGTTAATTGCTGTGTGTGTGTGTGTGTGTGTGTGTGTGTGTGTGTGTGTGTGTGTGTGGTGTAAGAGGTGTAAAACACTTGCTGACGTGCTGTTATAGGAAAATAATCAACTTCAGGATGCTATCAGTAACTCCGCTTCATCACACCACCCCGTCGCTCATTTCTCTGGGCTTCTGGGCAGTGACCTCTGACCTTTGACCCTGTGTTAGGTGTGGCAGAGCAGTGAGGAGGCTCTCCTGCAGATGGTGGTGGTGGTGACGGTGAGACTGGCTGACGGAGGAGGAGTGGCGCACCAGTGGCACGACCTGGGCACCGGAGTGCAGCTCATAGTGGTGAGTGTGTGTGTGTGTGTGTGTCAGTGTGTGTGTCCTCTCTCCATGATTACATACCTCTGACCCTGTCTCTCTCTCTCTCTCCCCATCTCCCTCTCAGGTGTCTCTGGTCTCTGATCGTCTCTCTCAGTTCCTGCTGAAGCTGAAGTTCGCTCTCACCGTGTTAATCACGTCGTGGACGGAGACGAAGCAGCGGCGTCAGTCGGCCGGCGCTCTGTTGGCGCTGAACGTGGCGCTGTGCCCGGTGCTGGTTGCCGTGGTGATGCTGTCGGCGCTGCTCTCCGCTCCTCTCCTGCCGCTCTTCACGCTGCCCGTGTTCCTGGTCGGCTTCCCCAGGCCCGCGCGCTCGTGGCCGGGAACACCGGGCACCGCCTGCCCCTGCCCCGACTCCATCTACTACCAGCAGCTCAGCACCAGGCTAGCCTCAGCGCTAACGCTCGCATTCGCTAACGGAGTACTGGGTGAGGAACACGAGGTTCCTTTAAACACCTGATCAGATTTTAGTTTCACTCTTTTATGTAGCAGTTTATTTATTATCCTATTTTAGTCACTTTTCTCCTCCTCAACTTTCTCTAGGATGTTATTTTTAGGCTGCTACAAAACAAACGCAATGCAATTTTATTTTAAAAAAATATAAGGTTCGCATCTTATAATCCATAATATCTTGTGTGTGTGTGTGTGTGTGTGTGTGTGTTTCTCTCATCTCAGGCACTTACTCTCCCGGTTCTCATTTCCTGGGCCGGTTCCAGGATCGAGTGGTGTGGATCAGCGTTCTGGAGAAAGGCTACGGCTACTGTACGGTCAACATCAAGGTAGGAGCAGCGTAGCTTGGCGATTATCGCTGTGGAGTGGAAGATAAAGCCTGAGAGCAGACGCGCTCCAACCGCAGGGGGCGTGCATAGAAGGCTATTGCAGTATTTATTTTTTTCTTTTAGACTTTATTGCCCGGTACTATAGTGAACGGGGTAATTAGGATTAATTATTAAATTAATTATGTATTAATTTGGCCCGTGTTTATTAGATTTTTTCCTTCTCCGGGTTTGAGGCTGGGGGGCGAGTCACAAATGTGTGGTCTTTAATATTTATCTATTAATTATAAATAATAGTTTCGAGTTAATAATGATTGGAGTCCATCGTAGTTTTTATTAAGATGACGGCTAAAGAGATTGATGTTGTGCGGCGTTCGATGTGAAATGAGTTGATGTCGTGGTGATGTGGATCTTCTTGGCGCTCAGGGTTTGGAGCTGCAGGAGACGTCGTGCCACACGGTGGAAGCCCGGCGAGTCGACGAGGTTTTCGAGGCGGCGTTCGATCGTCTGGAGCGTCCCGGACGTTTCCTGCGCTTCCTGAACCCTCACTGGGGGAACACGCTCACGCCCTGCGCCCTCCTGCCCGTCACCGTCTACTCCGACGCCCGCAACGTCCTGACCGGCATCATCGACTCGCCCGACCACCTCCACCAGCTCCGCTCCGACTTCCTGAAGACGCTGGTGTGGATCCTGCTGCATCACACCGTCCAGAACAGGAACTACAGAGTCAAATCACACTCGCTGCGGAGCTCCCAGCATGCCGTGCAGCCCGAGCCCACCTCACACGACGCCAAACTGGGCGTGGTCTCTCAGAGCCACTTCGATTCCTCCTCTTCTCCTCAGCTGAGGGGGCGGAGCAGCTTGTCCTCCTTGTCGGATTGGTCGGACGAGGACGATCTGTTCGGGCCCGTCCCGGTTCGGAAGCCGGTGAGGAGGATGATGATGATGCGAGCGGAGGAAGAACACACGTCTCTTCCGGGTTCTGTAGAAATTCACAGCCTGTACGAAAACATGGCGCTCGCGTCTTTACCGACGCTGCGGCCTCTCGGACTCGGAGTCAGCCTCGATAAAGAAAAAAACGAGGCCTTGCCTGTTAGCTCCGCCCCCTGTGCAACCTTCGACCGCACCAACCCGCCAAACTTCTCCTCACAGCATTCTGAAACCCTCTCACTTCCTACATCCTGGTTCTCCGCCCCTTTTGCCGCCTCCAAGCTCCGCCCACTCAGGCCCTCCTTCCCAGACGAGTGGTTTCGTTTTTGCCTGGCACAGCTGGCGTTAGAGGGCTTGTGGGAAGGGGAGGACGAGCAGAGCGTGTGTCGGGCGATACAGGAGGACCATGCGCTGATGGAGATGTACAGCCAGGTGGCGCTGTCCTGCGCGCTGGCAATAGGCATGGACCTCTCAGCGCCGAGCGCCAGCTTCGTCTTTAGGGTTTACTGCGGAGACGCCGCGTGGCACGAAGGACTCGACTGGCTCCGGGAAAATACCGAGCTGCATCAGCTCACCCTCAGGGCTTTTAGGTAACACCAGCTCACTGATCACGTCCATCTCCGTGTGTGTGTGTGTGTGTGTGTGTGTGCGCCTATCCGATTACAGCACACAAAACCTTCACCTAAAACAACTTCAACAAACACTCAGCACAGAATAACACCAAATACATTTAGTGAATTTCTGTAATCATGATAGAACCTGACTGTAAAGTGTGTGTGTGTGTGTGTGTGTGTGTGTGTGTGTGTGTGTAGGTACAGCGTGAAGCTGCTGATAGACCAGGCGTCTCTGGGGCCGGTGGAGAGCGAGGAGGAGCTTCACTCCACGCTACACCATTATCATCATCACTGGTTCATCGGCATGGCGACGGAGCGAGGCTGGCACGATGGCGTCCTACAGGAGAAACCCTTCCTGTTCTCACTCGGCCATGACATCACCATGGTGATCGATCTCACACACACACACACACACGCACCCCATGACTCACTACACCTTCTCTCTTACATTCTCGCTCTTTTCCCTCTGTCGTGCCTTTTTTTTTTTTTTTAAAAAATACAGATTTCCGTTCGTTCTCTCACCCTGTCTCCGATGTTCTCGTGTGCAGGGTTCGTATACGGGCCGCGTGCTGTCGCTGCAGGAGTGTGTGTTCCAGCTGGGGGCGCTGTGTGAGGAGTGTGTGCGCGGCCAGTGGGCCAATCTGTCGTGGGAGCTGCTCTACGCCACCAACGACGACGAGGAGCGCTACAGTATTCAGGCTCACACGCTCCTGCTGAGGAACCTGACGGTGCAGGCCGCAGAGCCGCCGCTGGGTTACCCCATCTACTCCTGCAGCCCCACACACCTCACCTGCTTCTGACACACACACACTGAACACACTACACACATTAAACACACACTACACACACTACACACACTAAACACACAGCAGAGCGTGTGAACTTATCAAAATCCAAATCAGTGTGTGGAGCAATCATGATGTGAGGCACAAGGACTGCAGGGCACACCTGTAACTGATCGATAGCACGTTTCACCACACACACACGTGCGCGCACACACACGCACGCACGCACACACACCTCAGACAGAAGAGTATAAGCTAACGGACTGAACAGAGATTTTCAGACGTTGTGTGTTTGTGTGGACACCAATACAAACTGTAACTAATGCATGTCTCAAAACACACACACACACACACACACACAGTTCTTCTTGTGGTTATGACGTGCTGAAGGAGTGTTAAAACTGTTTTAATGCTGACCCGTCTGTTTTACACCCTTTCAGCAGGACTTTTCTACTAAACACAGAATAAACTGAAGTGACGAGCTGATGCACTTCTCTGAAATCCCCTTGAAAAAAAAAGCCAAACATAAAATCAGCAAACGCAGTCAGGAAAGAAACAGACAGCAGTAAGGCGAGTAAACCCCGGCTTTAATGATACGACTGTAAATTTCTTTTTTAAAATCGTGAAATAAAGCTTTATAAACTCTAAAACAAGCGATAAACCATCAACATTTTAGAACAGATCAAAAACATAAACTCTTAAAGAACGAGAATCTGGCGCCCTCTAGCGGCCCACAGTGCATTTATTCATTTAATTAATCACTTAATTATTTGTTTATTTAATTATTTGTTCAGTACAGCATCATGTCCATCTGGATAATCTACAGAACATTGGGGTTTTTTTTTAGAAACAATACCAGTAATTTTTCTACAATAGTGCAGTGATAATTAAATGTAAAAACGACACACGTGTTGATCTTATCAGCCAGCAAAAAAAAAAATATCAATCAGGATCTAAATTTTATACGTTGAAGGTCTTCTAACCATTCATTACTCGCTCTACACAGCCTGTGCACTGCCATGAACATTGCTATAACAGCGGAGAATCACACGTATACGCTGCATTCGACTTTCCTCTGAGCTATCTGTGATCTACAGCGTGTGTGTGTGTGTGTGTGTGTGTGTGTGTGCGTACAGCATCACTTCTTTAAAGCTAAGAAGTGATGCTGTGTTTACATTACGCGCGGCCATGTTGGTTCTACGTCACTCGCTGAGCTCAGAGTTGAGGAGTGCGAGCAGAGTTTCCGACTTGAGGGAGTGTTTTCTTTGTTTTTTCCTGATCGGAGTTTGGGAATTACAAGTTACGTCCTCTAGTCGAATGCAGCAATACAATCATGTAGAATCAAATCCAATTATATATTATATAATTAGACCTACAGTACTATACACCACACACGGTGCTATATGTAATATATAATACTGAATACTATATTCAGTACCATAGTTAGAGCTTTGTAGACGTTGATCAGTGCAGGTTTTCAGCTCGTCTTGGCCTTCGGCGTGGTAAAATACGCCGAGTCTGCGTCCTAGAGAAAAATACACTGCATTTACACATCACTGAGACGATCAGGACGCAGGAATATTCGCTCAGGTTTTCTCAGAGCATGCAGTCTGAGGTGGCGAGGTGTGTAAGTGCATGGTGTGTGTGTGTGTGTGTGTGTGTGTGTGTGTTTTCTCTCACCAGTCCAGCTTTGAAGTTCTGCACTCGTTTTCTGCCGAGCAGGTTGGTTATGTAGCCGGCGAGGGTGGGAGTGTACTGCCACAAGTAGAAGAAGAGAAGAAACGGCTGCTGAGCGATCCACATCTCCTTCACGCGGTTGGACAGACCGGCCAGGATCAGACGCACGCAGTGCTCAGTCGACATCTTATAGGACTGATCTCCTGCCTTAGATACCGCCTTCACCGCAGAGAGAGAGATCAGAGGATCAGAATGAGAGGATCAGATGTATACCAGGAGAGTAAATGAGATGTATATGAGGAGAAATAGAGGCGTGTTTAATGTAAATGAGATGTTCTGTGCAAAAGTCTTAGCATTCTATATTTATTAGTACACACTTCGTTATAGATGTTTATTTTCTGACTTCTACATTATCGATTCAGTACAAAAACATTTTAGATTCCAGACATTAGTTTTCCAGCACAGAATGAAACGCTACAGAAAAATGTTTGTGTGTCAGTAAAGAAAGCAGCAGATTCCATAAGAGACACTTTTCAGATAAGAACAGAATGAAGGCTGCTGGGTTTCGCTGCAGAAATAAGAAGCGAGTCGACAGTCAAAGTCTCCAGAAGAACTGCGGCTGCTTCTGCAAGATGCTCAGTAACACTTCCAGCTCATTTCCTTATCAAACTGCACACACTGCACCTGAGACACTGTTTATTT
>CM040977.1:32575211-32585211 GCA_022985145.1 Pangasius djambal
GTAGTATCAGTAGGTTCAGTATTAGTATCAGTAGAGTTAATAGTATCAGTAGGTTCAGTAGTATCAGTAGATTTAGTAGTATCAGTAGATTTAATAGTATCTTTAGCTTCAGTAGTATCAGTAGATTTAGTAGTATCAGTAGGTTCAGTATTAGTATCAGTAGAGTTAATAGTATCAGTAGATTTAGTAGTATCAGTAGGTATCAGTCTGTATTTCAGCTTCGTGCAGTGCCTCTGTTTCACTCTCGCTTACAATATCACCATCATGATGGCGTCATGTTGACAATAATAACAACGATAATGTGATACAGTTACACGCTGAATCATAGAGAAACACTTATTTGTGATCCTTATTTGATTGTTCAAAATTCTGAAATGTGTTGATGTTGCTAGTCTGGAGGCTTTACTGTCGTACATGTGTCTTTACCAGAAAAGAAAGATTTTTTTGATAAAATTCTGAGATTAAAAACTGCCAAATAAACCAAACTGAAAGTCTGGCCACTCAGAAACCGTTGGTCTCCGTAAAGGAAGCAGAGCTCAAACATCTCCGAAATCCTGATCTAACTCGTGAAAGCGGGTCTCAGACCTCCGCAGGTTCTTGTCACTGTGCTGCTGCTGCTCTTTTACACCTTTATGTCTGTGAACATCAGTGATGCGATGTAGCTTTAAACCTGATTATTTAAAGTGAGGTTAATTTACAGCAGTGAGGTTGTCCTTTGAGGTCATGCGCTTTAAAGTTTCACTGCATTACCTCTTCCAGGCGAAAGATGAACACTGAAGGTACAAGACGAAGTGCAGTCAGTTTATTTTCTTTGAATTTGCTTTGCGTTTAACCCGCAGTGAACCCTGAGACTTGGCAGAATCCTCATTTGCATATTGTACATTTGCATATTGCTCTCAGCTCACCTGCAGTGCCCCTCATGCCCCTCACCTTTTGGACGGGTTCCGGTCTCTCTGCCGCCGGTTTTTGAACCAGTTGCTGACCTGAGTGAGTGACAGTCCCGTTACTTTGGCTAAGTTCCTCTTGTCGGCCGGTGACGGGTAGCGGTTGCGCGCGTACGCGTCCCGGAGCGCGTTTCGTGAGCGCGCTTTGAAGCAGTACACGGTCTCCTCTCCGTCCCAGATGGTGCGCGGCAGCGGGAACTTCCGGCGCACGCGGTACTTGTCCACAGCGCCGAGCGGGCGGCCGCGTGCCTTCTCCGCCTCCGTGTAGTGCGCCTTGTACCAGAGCTCCTGCAGCGCGGCGTGGCACGCGGGACTGAAGCTGTGGCCCTGCAGGATGCCGTACAGCTCGCTGTAGCGCGCCTGGTGGAAGGCGACGAGCGCGCGCGCGCGGAGTACACTCTCACCGCCGCCGCCGCCGTGTGAGCCGCCGCCGAGAGTGCGCAGGAACCGGGCCAGGCGGTCCACCCGTCCCGCCTGCTGCAGCGCCTCGCACACACACGCCACCTGCTCGGCGGAGAAGCATAACGGAGACGGAGACGAGGACGAGGACGAGGACGGCGATGATGATGATGATGATGATGAAGGAGAGAAATCGGCGGCGGCGGCGGCGGCGGCGGGCGCGCGCGCAAAATACTCAGAGTCGTCCGCGTCCTCGTCGTCTTCCTTCGCGTCCCGGGGCGGCGCGCGGACCTCCGGCGTCTGACTCACATTCAGGCCACAGGAAGACATGCCTGAGTTATTTGTTCACTCCATTCAGTCACTCTTCCGCCTCGGGATCCGGTTACCGGGTGTCGGGTGTCCTTTCGTCAAATGTTACTTATACTCCTCCGAGGAATCCTATCACGGCCAGAGGAGGGAGGGAGGGAGGGGTGGAGGGGGTCATATTCCCTTCCCGAGGACTAGACTGGCTGAAACGGGGGAGGAGCTAAAGAAAGTTTAACCTGTCACTCAGGTGCACCAGGTGTTTCCTCTGGAGAGACCTGATTGGTGAGGGATCTGTAGAGGCGGGGCCAGCGCAGGTCTGCTTCTGTCCCTCAGAGAAACACCCCTTCTGCAAGCTCACCTGCGCACAGGTGACCGTTGGGCTGTCTCTAGCTCATCCGTTGTTGATGGGTCTGTAAAGGGGCGGGGCCTAATCGTCTGTATCAGCTGTCAATCAAAAGCATACAGCCTCACAGCTCACCTGGGCAAAATGTGAAGAACACCTTATCACTTCACTTTCATGAACAAATATTCAGCACATCAGATAAATGTTTACGGTCATATTTAAATCTAAATACAATTTTAAATACATTTCCATCCACAGAAATATGAACTGTAGATGTTTGGTAGATGTTTACAAATAAACAGCACTTCTGATATTCAAATATTCCGATTAACATTATTAACTAATGCAGAATCAGTTCAGAATTATACTAACTGAATAATAACTTTCATAAAGTTTACAGCAGTTGATTGTGATCTCCACCACAGTAACCGTCATTACAAAACCACACACACACACACACACACACACACACCCCTCCTGGTTTTGCACCAACTCTGAGAACCGTGCATCATTTGAGTACATCATCAGAACTGTTTTAGGAGGTTAACTATAAAAACATGAACTATACAAAGAACCCCTGAAAGAGTGTCCTGTATCTATGTTTATATTTATCTATACTTTAATGACTATAAATTAACACAATTCCCAAAACATGTATATATATATAAAGCCAAATCTAGAACCCTGAAGAGTTCTTCAGCTGTTCCTCTGGAGGAACCCTTGAAAATTCAGTGTCGAATTCTACAGTACAGTGTTTGTGTCGGAAAGTGCTGCAAATTACAACTTTTTATTTGGAAGCTAAGAGCCTTTAACTATTCAAAGACCCCATTAACCCTTTTCTCAGTGTGTATTGTGAATTCTATAAGCACACTACAATTTCACGACTATAAAATGAGAATATTTCCAAAAAAAATGGTGCACTGTGTAGTATACAGGGTGCAGTTTCAGGTACAAACTTTATGACCTATTATCATTATTATTATTATTATTATTATTATTATTATTATTATTAGAATAGCTATTGCTTTTATATTGACTTCGTACACTCCACGCAGTGATGGTATTAGTTACGGTGTTACTGGCTAACAGGCTAATGATAGTAACACAGGCTAACTCTTAAAGCTATACAAGTGCATCTGCCTTAATTAATGCTTAATTAATTTTGTTTCCATGGATGTGAATTCTGTGAGTTTTTAATTTGTGTGTGTGAAGTTCCATCATAATGTGTACATGAATTATTTGCCTTTTTCACCTAAATGTAGAACAGTTACAAACTGCCACTGTCGAACAAATCTAACAATGAAACACAAATAAATAAAGTTAAAGTTAAAGTTAAAGTTTAAGGCGAACAGAAGGGAAGGTTCGGAGTAGAGAACGCAAATGTTTTGGAAGGAACCTTAGAGCGATTGAACATACGTTCTCCGTCCGGAAGACATTTTGTGTAACACCGCAGCACGGCGCCCGTTCCAATCTGATCCCTCGTCCCTTCATAGGCACACTACACCGCGTAGGAAACATTACAGCCTACTTAGTGCACTATATGAAGCCTACACTAGGTGATTGAGGATTTGTCCTGCTTCTGAACGACAGTGACATAAGGGGGCTTACATTGAATTCTTCTCTAGAATAAAATATATATATATATATATTAAAAATAAAAAATCAAAATGGACGATCAGGGCTGCCCGAGATGCAAGACGACAAAATACAGAAACCCGTCTTTAAAGCTGATGGTGAATGTGTGCGGACACACACTGTGAGTATGAAGCTAGCTTTAATTAGCTTAGCTAAATAATGCAATGTGCTATAGGACAAGCTCCTGATTAGTTCTATATGTACATATATTTGCATACATTTACATATTTTTTGCATACATTTATACAGACACAAACCTCTGTATCACCTGCAGCAGTGCTCTAATAGTAATCATAATAATCATAATAATAATAATATCTGCTCAGTACTGGACAGGGAAGAGGGGTGCCAATATTTTTGCAGCCCTGCATACAGTCAGTAATTATACACCTGTAGTATAGAGTGAGTTGTGTGGAGGTAAAGGTGATAAAGGTGATAAAATATCCAGTGACTGTAATCTATATGCTGATTTTTTAAATTATTTTCTGACCCTTTTTTTTTTTTTTTTTTTTAAATTTCAGTAATTTAATCTTCATCGCGGTTTCTGATATTACTGCAGTGTTGTATTAAGAAGATTATTTCTTCAGTTAGAGTGATAGTTTTATAGTTTTTTTTTGGGGTGGGGGTGGGGGTGGGATTTCCTTCTTCTGAGATGAACGCACGTGAAATAAAGAATAAAGACAGGTGTAAAGGTGTGATGTGAGTCAGGATGTTTTGTCCTCTTCGTCCTCGGCGTTTGAGAGGAGAAGAGTGCGTTCTGCTGAATGAGACGAGTGTGCAGGTGTGTGTGTGTGTGTGTGTGTGTGTGTGTGTGTGTAGTTCGTCCCACAGTCAGCACACCTGCTGACTGTGGGACGAACTACACACACACACACACACACACACACACACACACGCAACATACAGTCTCCTCTGAACAGCAAGTGTAACTCTTTTGTTTTTGCTCTACACTGAAGGTACATTTGGGTTTGAGATCAAAAGATGAGCATGAGTCGATAGATCAGAAGTTCAGATTTTATTTCCTCATCTTTACATCTAGACGTGTTAAACAACTTAGAGCATGGCACCTTTTGATGGAACTCTCCCATTTTTCAAGTGATCAGAATACAGGAACGTGTGACTGACAGGTGTTTCTTGTTGCCCAGGTGAGGCCTGTTAGATTGATTGTTGAAACAATTAATAGCTCTGGATGTTTATTCTTGGTCTGAGTCCTGGGTTTCACCTGTTAAAAAAGGATAAACCAACATGAAGACCAGAGAGCTGTCTATGGGAGAAAAGCAAACCATTCTGAAGCTGAGAAAAGAGAGAAAATCTATCAGAGCCATTGCACAAGCACTGGGAATAGACAGTACAACAATGTGGGATGTTCTGAAAAAGAAAGAAACCGCTGGTGCACTAACAACCAGACATGGAGCAGATCAGCCAAGGAAAACAACAGCAGCTGATGACAGAACCATTGTAAGAGCTGCAAAGAAAAACCCAAAAACAACAGTCAGTGACATCACCAACAACCTCCACAGGGCAGGAGTGAAGGTTTCACAATCCACCAATTGAAGAAGAGTTCAAGAGCAGAAATATAACGGCCAAACCACAAGATGCAAACCTCTCATCAGCAGTAAGGATCAGAAGGCCAGACTGGAATTCACAGAGAAATACAGAGATGATCCACAAAAGGAACCAAAATTAACATCTGCCAAAGTGATGGAAAGACCAAAGTGTGGAGAAAGAAAGGATCTGCTCATGATCCAGAACATACGAGCTCATGGGTCGAGCATGGTGGAGGTAGTGTCATGGCTTGGACTTTTCTGGATCAGACTCAGTAATGTTTATTGATGATGGAGCTCATGATGGTAGCAGCAGAATGAATTCAGAAACCTACAGAAACATTCTGTCTGCCAGTTTACAGAGAAACGCATCCAAATTAATCAGGAGGAACTTCATCATGCAGCAAGACAACGACCCAAAACACACTGCAACACAACGTAGGACTTCATCCGGGGGGAAAGTGGAAGGTTTTAGACTGGACAAGTCAAGAGTTATTTACTTTCATCTACTTTAAGACTATCTGTTCCAATACATTTGCTCACCTAAAGAACTGGGTTCTGAGTTGTTTAACACGTCTAGATGTAAATATGAGGAAATGAAAGCTGAAACTCTGATCTATCGTCTCATATTCATCTTTTGATCTCAAACCCAAATGACTTCAGTGTTTTAGCAAAAACAAAAGAATCGCTCTTGCTGTTCCAGTACTTTCGGAGGGGAGTGTATATGTAAATAAAACACGTAATATAAAACCTTTCAAGTGTCTAAAGTTAGTTTGTTAAACCTTTTGGACCTTACCGTATGTGTGTAGGGTGTAGGGTGTAGGGGTGAGGTGTGATTCAGGATGCAGCCGGTTTTGTCCCCTGCGTCCTCCTCGTCCTCTTTGTCCTGAGAGAGGACGGAGTGTTTTTTCTGCTGAATGAGAGAAGCGTTCAGGAGTGCTGACTGAGACACGCACACACGCACACACACACACACACACACACATGCACACACACACACACGCACACGGGGCATTTGTTATTACAGTGTGTTGACGTGCATGTGGATACGAGCCAGCTCTCGCTCTCTCTTCCCTCTCTCTCTCTCTCCACACACACACACACACACACACACACACACACACACACACCATCTTGCAGAGTAAATGAATAAATAATTGGCTCTCACATCTCACCACGCACTGCATTATTTTACAAATGCACCTGAAGTCACGCTGATGACAAATGGGTTATGAAGTTAAATAACGACGCGTACAAAAACCTAATTTCATTATTCTGTAACTTTCAGACTGTTAGTTAAACGTGTACATTTAAATACATTTTAAAGTCAAGAAGATCTGTTAAATATACACTAGACCCTGTACAAGAGTGTTTAGGGGAGTGTGTGTGTGTGTGTGTGTGTGTGTGTGTGTGTGTGTGTGTGTGTGTGTGTGTGTGTGTGTGAGAGAGAGAGAGAGTGTGTGACAGAGTTCGATGGAGTGAGTTATATTTGCTGAGTAAGACCACAATAACCTCTCAATGCATCATACTGACACACACAATATATTTATATTATACATTATGTATGTTCAATTGACCGTTTGACGCACTGTATGTTAAATAACCTGTGTGTGTGTGTGTGTGTGTGTGTGTGTGTAGTTGTGAGAACTGTGTGGAGATGTTGTTTGTGCGAGGTTCAGGTAACTGTGTTCAGTGTGACACTCCGCTCAGGAAGAGTAACTTCCGCCTGCAGCTATTTGAAGATCCTGCTGTGGATAAAGAGGTGGAGATCCGCAAGAGAGTGCTCAAAATGTGAGTGTGTGTGTGTGTGTGTGTGTGTGTGTGTGTGTGTGTGAGTGTGTGTGAGTGTGTGTGAGTGTGTGTGAGTGTGTGTGAGAGAGAGAGAGTGCTATATTCTATAAATCATAACATGCTTTATACAATACACTACGTCACAGTTGGTTAATTTTCCGTAACAGTAGCGCACCTACGAGTCACAGTTTTATATTAATGCGCTCGTACTGATATCGTTTCTATAGTAACAGCTCATTGTTGATCTGTATGGAGATGTTTAACATGTATGGAAGGAGTCTCCAGTGTCAGCGCTTTATAACAGTCAGAGGTGAAGCTGCAACGTTAAGCTTCCTTGCGGTTTCTCGGTAACGTGCGTAACAAGCTGCGTTTTTTTTTTTGTCTTATTAACTTGAAGAGAGAGAAGAAAGAGCGGCTGGTGAGGGAACGACTGTTTACAGCTGCTATAACGTAAGCGACAACAGGAACTGACCTGTTTCACCGACGTTGCGCAACATTAAATGTTACTACAAATGGATAAAAATTGTAATTGTTGGTAAATTGCTGTGGTATAAGAGGAATAAAACACTTGAGAACGTCTGACAGTAACTCCGCTTCGTGTTGGCTGTATAACACCAGCCCGTGGTTGATTATTTTCCTATAACAGCACACCTCCAAGTGAAATTTTAATATTTCCCTCTCTCTCTCTCTCTCTCTCTCTCTCTCTCACACACACACTCACACACACAGCTATAATAAGCGTGATCTGGACTTCCCCAGTCTGAGAGAGTATAACGACTACCTGGAGCAGGTGGAGGAAATCGGTGAGAAGATGAAATTACTTTATTCAACCCTTTTGTTTTTAATGAAAGCGTGAGTCATGATGTCATTATGAGATCAAGACGGTGGGTGTGTGGAGTAATGATATAGTGTATACCTCAATAAGTGTGTAATAAGTTAATGTGTGTGTGTGTGTGTGTGTGTGTGTGTGTGTGTCCAGTGTTTAACCTGACGAATAACGTCGATGTAGAGAACACCAAGCAGATGATGGAACAGTACCAGAGAGACAACAAAGACATCATCCAGAGAAACAAGGCCAAACTGGTGTGTGGGTGTGTGTGTGTGTGTGTTAAAGACTCCCAACCTCCACATTTGAAGGTGATTTTAACGTGATCTTTTTGCCCCAGACGAGGGAGCAGGAGGAGCTGGAGGAGCTCTTGTTAATGGAGCAGCAGGATGTGGAGCTGAAGAGACTGGAGAACCTGCAGGAGGAGCAGAGGCACTTACACACCAAGAGGAAAAACAAACAGGCCCTGCTCGATGACCTGGTATACACACACACACACACACACACACACACACACACACACACACACACACACACACTACTCACTGATGTGGTTTAATACACAGTGGGCCTTACGGTCATCTCCTGAGGCCACGCCCCCTTTTGCCCCACCTCTGGATACTTTAAGGTGAATATAGAAGATTATGAACTGTTTTATTTCCGCCTGATCTTTACGCCATGGTGCGAGGAGCGCGCTGTAACGTTCAGGTTTGTGGATTGAGGATGAGATATGCGTATACACGTGTAAATTGCATGTTAATTTATGCTTATTTTTAATTATTAATTATAATTCTGTGTGTGTGTGTGTGTGTGTGTGTGTGTGTAGGAGAGCTCCCATTTGCCCGCTTCCCTCCTCTTGGCTCAGCATAAAGAGCGAGCGGCTAATCTGGAGAGTCAGATCGAGAAACAGAAACAAAACGTCAAACCTGCTGCCATCTTCTCTACAGGCATACTGATGGTGAGTGTATACACACACACACACACACACACCCCTTTCCCGAGAAGCAGCTATTAATTGGAAAAGAGCATACAATACTGTAAAAAACGTATTACGATACCGTAAGATCACGACATTTCATGATTATATGTATATACGTGTGTGTGTGTGTGTGTGTGTGTATAACATTATATGTTAACATTTTAATTAAAATCTGTTATAACTTTAACAGTCTGGTTAGGATGCTCTGGAACAGTGGTACTCAAAAGGTGGAGTCCTGTCCGGACCTGAAGGCATTTATAAAAATGGTGTGAGATTTTGCGTTCAATCTCCTCCAATCACAAAGGCTGTGAATCAGTTTCTATGACAACAGACATAACTGAGACAGGCTGTTAGTGTGCTAGTCAAAAGACATTTAGCTAATCGGAACAGTAGGCTAATACCGCGTTAAAAATGTAAAACGGCGTGCGTAAAATCGCTCAGTAGCGGTACAAAGAACGCCGGCGTGTGAAAGTGAAACGCCGATGTGCTTAATCTGTAACGAAGGCGTGGCCGCGGTGAAGAGTGGTAACGCCGGGTGCCACTATGAGACCGAGCATGTAAATCTCAAACAGAACAACCCGCAGAACACGGAGGTAAGAACCACAGAAATAAAGCAGGTAAAAATCATCACATCAGACTACAAACAGAATAATGATTAAAGCAGTGACGCAGCAAGAGCGAGCAGCACAGGCTTCACACACTGGCATCGGGCTCTGAGGCAAACACAGTAAACTGTCTGATGCTGAAATCACACGCGGGCGAGCGCAGAGATAGTGGCCCGAAAACGCTTTAGGTGGAATTTTAGAACATTTGGATGGAAAATTTTAATTTAAGATTTTACTTTAATCATTTCTCCTGAAGCTACACATGTACAAGCTAGAGAACCTTTATATGCAGTTACTTTCCTCCTCATCGTAACTTCATTAATAAAGCTAGAACCTTTAGAATCTTGTTAAAGTTGCAGTTGTTCATAACCTTAATGTTTTATTTTATAAAGAAGTTTGATTGTTGCTTAGTATCTTAGTGTCTAAATCTGGATTCTACATCTGTACTGAAGTTAAAAGCGTTCAGAAGCCGTACAATGGTTAGAATCTCAAGACAGTTAGAACCTTGTTAGATTGTCTCTTATTTAAATCAGAGAATATTTGTTTTAATTAAAATTTTTAATCTTTGAGAAATGTTAACATTTTTTAGAACTTTTTCTAGAACATGCTTAAGTACAACCTTAGGAAG
>CM040977.1:32592215-32598125 GCA_022985145.1 Pangasius djambal
GTTTAAATAATAAACTTCCTTTTGGTTATTTCAGTCATCACGTTGCCGTTGTTATTTTGTTTGGAGCGGTCATTGCTCCGGATGTGTGTGTGGGCGTGTTCTTGGTGTGTGTCAAATGTCCCCACAAGAATAGGAATGTCTGACGGTTTTGACCTTGCAGGGACATGCCCTGATCCCCACGAGGAAAACTGACGCTTTTATTAAAAAAACTGGGAAAAAAAACTAAAAGTTAAATTAAAAACGAAAAGAGCTGAAAGGTTTCCTGAGGCTGAGGTAGGATTTAGGTGTGGCATAGCGTTAATTCTCTGCAGTGATAATTATAACAATGGGAGGTCCTCATAAGGATAGTAAGATGCGTGTGCGTGTGCGTGTGCGTGTGTGTGTGTGTGTGTGCGTGTGCGTGTGCGTGTGTGTGTGTGTGTCAGTCCTGACCTGTTTGCTGCCATCTTTGCTGGCCACCTTCACCTCCAACACCAACCTGTCCCTGTCTTACAACTCACAGTGCCAGGGAAGAAATCATAGCTTTTTCTCTCTCTCTCTCTCTCTCTCATACACTCACTCACACACACACACACACATGCGCGCACACACACACACACACACACACACACACCTCTAATTACTTGGGTATTATTTGCACTAACACAGATGGAGAAAGACACAAATGAAACCAATGCAGTAATCCATTTGTTTCACATATTTATAAAAGCCATTTTATGAAACTGTAAAGCATATATATACACACACACACACACACACACACACACACACAGGAGGAGCTCACACATCAGTGTTACGAGGGGGAGGTTTGGTTCCGCTGGGATACCTGTGGAACATACAGGAGTTATTACAACAGGGGCTGTGTGTGTGTGTGTGTGTGTGTGTGTGTGTGTGTGTGTGTGTGTGTGTGTGTGTGAGAGAGAGTCTGTGTGTGTACCTGCTCTCAGACTCGGTGTGTGTGATGTACGCTCGGTGGCCGTTGTGCACCAGTCCCGTGAGACTCAGCACTCCTCTGAGTGTGTTACTCTGAGCGCTGCGTGTGTGCGTCACTCCCGGTCTCTGCCGCTTGTCCGTGCGTTTACAGTGTGTGTCCTCGGCGTGGGCGCTGAAGAAGCTCTCGTGACCCAGCAGGTGGTGCGTGCCGACGCCCAGGGCGGCGTTTCGGGCAGGTGGAGCACGACACAGTACGACAGGAAACGCCCCGTCCACACAGGAGGGCGTGTCCTGCAGCGAAAGCAACCAAAACACAAAACACACAGAAGAAAAATCATCTGGGGGAAAAAAAAGACCTTCATGTCATGACCTTCTTGATCTACAGACCTGTGTGTGTGTGTGTGTGTGTGTGTGTGTGTGTACCTCAGTACACAGTAACTCTGCTCGTGTTCGTTCCTCCAGTGTGACCGTGATTCCGTCGAGTACCTGCAGCTGAGGGAGACGCAGAACCACAGACGGCCTGTGGAGCGAGCGCCGTGCCACCTACACACACACACACACACACACACACACACACACACACACACACACACACACACACACAGAGTTAGGGCAGTGTGACATAGGAGTGAAATGCTCTCTCAGGACGTGTGTGTGTGTGTGTGTGTGTGTTACCTGCAGCTTGTTGTTGTTGAGGTGCAGGCGTTGCAGGTGTGTGAGCTGCAGGTGTGTGAGGCTGCGCAGGCGGTTGTCGTTCACGCTCAGCTCGATCAGGCGTGTGTGTGAGCTGAACCATTTCTCACTGAGCGTCTTCACTCGGTTCTGATCCAACACCAACTCACGCAGGAGACTCAGACCGTCCAAACCCTCCACCTGCACTATCTCATTACCTTACACACACACACACACACACACACACACACACACACACACAATAATTAAACACATTTACAACTGAATAATGCTGACATTCACTAACGGAGACTTTAAAGCAGCAGTATGTAACTTTTTCAGAATGGGGAAACCTCAGTGTTACAAATCAGTTACAGCACGCAGCTCGTGGAAGAACATGGCTTTCTGTGACATCGCTCTGCCTCGCCGCAGATTCATCTGACCATCTCCCTATAAATGACACGCCATGACGTTACTGGTTTTATTACTGATTTTAATGGAGTTTTGTTTTTTTTAAAGGAGCAGTCTGTGTTCCCCTTCTTCCCGACTGACTCCACTCTTCCTGTGGAAGCTGTATCTGCCTTTCCAGAGAAAGGGGCGGAGCTGAGAAGCTGTGTTCTGTCTGGGGCGGAGCTCATTTCCGGGCCAGAAAAATCTCAAGCCAGCCATGAAACAAAGAACATAGCAAAATGACATCTTTTACCCCTTTAAAATGATTATGATTATTATTACACGCCTGGAAAAAGACAAATGTGACATTACAAACTGCAGCTTTAAGAGACTGGCACTGATGAGGTCAGGTTTGGTTTCAGGCTGTCAGTTTGAGATGATATGAGTCTGACATGTGAAATGAAAAACCCAACAGGTTCAGCTCTAAAGGAAGTATGAAGTATAGAAAGTGTGTTATGTGTGTTGTGTTGTGTGTTGTGTGTTGTGTTGTGTGTTGTGTTGCGTGTTGTCACCCTGCAGGAACAGAGCTCTCAGGCCGCTCAGGCGACTCAGCTGCACATCGCTCAGGTTCGAGATGCCGTTATAGCCGAGATGGAGAACCTCCAAGCTGGACATGAGAGGCTCCAGACTCTCCACACACACACACTCCTTACTGACAAGAGAAAGAGAGAGAGAGAGAGAGAGAGAGAGAGAGAGAGAGAGAGAGAGAGAAATGACTCACACACATAGACACACAAACACTTTCAGTGTGGTAAAAAAAAAAAACAGCGACACAAAACTGAGAAAAAGAAACGCACACAAGCGCACACAAAAAAAAATTGATCACACATACAGAGAAGTAAAATATAAAATTAAATATATATTACTGATATCAAATAGCTTAATTAAAAATAAATAAATTATGTGCATTGATTAAGTGCATTATAAGATTTAATATATTACAACAATCATATTGCTGCCATCTAGTGGACAAGAGCGGAAATGCAGATGATTTTAAAGAATAAGGGTGTGTGTGTGTGTGAGTGAGTGAGTGTGTGTGTGTGCGTGTGTGTGTGTGTGTGCCTGCTGCTCTTGCTGATCTGCTGTCCGTAGCCGCTGGAGTGAACTTTCTGATAGAGCTGCTGTCTGCTGCTCAGGTGAGTGTGTGCTTTCTGACGCGGCAGAATCGACTCGATGTGGTTGTAGTTCAGATACAACACCTGCGTACAGGACACACACACACACACACATACACACACACACACACACAGTGTCGCAGCCCTGCTTCAACTTATTTAATCTTTGTATACCAGTGATGAGTTGTGGATTGTGATTGGTCAGAAGGTGTTGATGAATTTTCTATAACAGCAGCTCTGACAGTAGTGCAGCTGCGAGTCACGGGTTTATTTGTGATTAGCGCGCTCGTTCTAATACGTTACCGTTTCTATAGTAACAGCTCATTCACAGGGACTTGTTGAGATGTTTATGTAACATTTATGGAAGGAGTCTCCAGTGTCAGCGCTTTGTAACAGTCAGAGGTGAAGCTGCAACGTTAAGCTTCAGGACAGAGGAGTTTGCGCTTCCTTGCGGTTTCTCGGTAACGTGCGTAACAAGCCGACTTTTTTGTCTTATTAACTTGAAGAGAGAGAAGAAAGAGGCTGGTGAGGGAACGACTGTTTACAGCTGCTGTAACGTAAGCGACAACAGGAACTGACTTGTTTCACCGACGTTCCGCAACATTAAATGTTACTACAAATGGATAAAAATTGTAATTGTTGGTAAATTGCTGTGGCATTAGTGGAAAAAAAACAAACACTTGGGAACATACTGCTATAGGAAAATAATCAACTTTGTGGTGGTAACAGTAACTCCGCCTCCTCACACTCGTGACGTGAAACACGCACCTTGACGTTGGGCAGGTAGACGAGGCCGCTGAAGGAGGTGAGACTGTTCCGCTCTAGATTCACGCTGCGCAAATTCACAAAGAGCTCAGCGGGAGCCAAATCCACCGTCCTGACACAGAGAGGCGGAGATTCAGTGTCACATGACCACGAGGACTTCTCACGCTGTGTGAGGCGTTGCGGCTGTGTAAGGTGTGTACCTGATGGAGCCGCCTGGGAGCTCCAGCTCCTCCATCTCTCTATAGTCACACTGACCGAGTCTCTCAGCCAACATGTCCGCCGTCAGCCTACCTCCAAACACGTCCTTCGCATTCTCACACTCCGACACCTCCTGCACACACACACACACACACACACACACACACACACACACACACATTATACCAGTCTGTACCAATACCTAACACAAGCATGCAAATCTAAAAGCTAACTAGACACACTGAACACATCTCAGCTCTGTGTGTGTATGTGTGTGTGTGTGTGTGTATGTGTGTGTGTGTGTGTGTGGGGGGGGCTAACCACAGCAGTCCCATCCAGAGCTTTCAGAGACGGCAGGTGAAAGATGAGGTAAGCTCGATAACTGTCCAGAGCTCTTGTTAATGGGTTGCCGTACAAGTCCAGGATGATCAGGTTACTCAGAGTCTACAGGAGACACAGTGTAACTGTCATCATTATTATCATCATCACCATCATCATCAAGATCATCGTTATCCTCATCATCATCATCAAGATCATCGTTATCCCTCTCCTCCTCCTCCTCATCATCATCATCATCAAGATTATTGTTATCCTCATCATCATCAAGATCATCGTTATCCCTCTCCTCCTCCTCATCATCATCATCATCATCATCATCAAGATTATTGTTATCCTCATCATCATCATCATCATCAAGATCATCGTTATCCCTCTCCTCCTCCTCATCATCATCATCATCATCATCAAGATTATTGTTATCCTCATCATCATCATCATTCAAAATTCAAATTCAAATTCAAATTCAAAATTCAAATTCAAATTCTAATAAAATTTTGAATTTGAATCATCAAGATTATTGTTATCCTCATCATGATCATCATCATCATCATCACTATCCTCATTATCATCATCAAGATCATCGTTATCCTCCTCCTCATCACTATCACCATCACCATCACTATCCTCCTCCTCCTCATCATCATCATCACTATCCTCCTCCTCCTCCTCCTCCTCATCACTATCACCATCACCATCACTATCCTCCTCCTCCTCATCATCACTATCACCATAATCACCATCATCATCATCATCACCATCACGATCATCATCATCATCATCATCGTCGTCGTCATCACTATCACTATCATCATCATCAAGATCATCGTCATCACTCTTCTCATCATCACCATCATCACCATCATCGGCATCAACACTTCCGTCAACATCGTCATAGTAATCAACATTGTCACTGGTGTCGTCATCAACATCGATGTGTGTGTGTGTGTGTGTGTGTGTGTGTGTGTGTGCGCGCGTGTCCCACCTTCAGGTGATAGATGTCTCGCGAGGTGCTGATGTTGTTGTTGCTGACATAAAGCTCAAACAGTGAGCGCGACCTCTGAACCCCCTGCAGGGAGGAAATGCGGTTGTCCTCAGCGGACAGGAAGTGGAGGTTCGTCAGGCGGTCCAACACAGAGGCGTCCAAACACCGCAGCTGATTACTGTTAATGCTGAGTCGCGTCAGACGCTGGAGCTTACACACACCTGCACAGCACACACACACACACACACACACACACACACACACACACACACACACACAAACTGATGTTAGCTTGAGAAGTGTTCAGATGGAAACAAGAGGAAAAGGGATGGTGAGAAAGACCAAGAAGAGAGATAAGGAGCGAAGGATATAGGAGAGAAAGACAGAGTGAGACAGAGATAGATGGAGAAAGGAAAAAGGAGACAAGGATGTGTGTGTGTGTGTGTGTGTGTGTGT
>CM040977.1:32598225-32609065 GCA_022985145.1 Pangasius djambal
TTCCACAAACTCACACAATTATCCCTCTCATAGTCTACATGCTGAACTGAAATGGTGTGTGTGTGTGTGTGTGTTTGAATACCTTGGCACTCCACCCAGGTTCGAGGTCAGTGGTGTGTTTCCATGGCGATGGTTTGAGGTGTGTGAGGAGCTGGGCCGCAGTGAGGAGACTCAGGCAGCGCGGACGATCGGCATCTGTACGGGAGTGAGAGAGCAGCAACGTCTACACACACACACACACACACACACACACACACACACACACACAAAGAAATTATTGCAGGTGGGATTGGAACATGGTGATTAGACTAGAGTGTCATGCATGCACACACACACACACACACACACACGCGCGCACACACACACACACACACACTCTCACCAGGTTGATCTTAGAGGACGAGTTCATGTGTGTAGCAGCTGCCACCTCCTCCTCCGTCACTAACACTCCATCCAAGTGTGTGAGAGTCTTCAACTGGCCCAACACCACCATCCGCACTGTCTCACCCTGACACACACACACACACACACACACACACACACACACACACACGTTTATACACTGAATTATATAAACAATACCATTGTTGTCAAAAATAGCATCACACGTACACAGACATCACACACACACACACACACACACACACACACACACACACACGCTGAGCACGAGTAGACTCGTCCTCTTCACCTGACTCCACGGGTTGTGTCTGGTATGGAGGCGCAGCAGAGATGGTGTGTGTTTTCGCAGGACACTCGTCTCCTCTCGGACTCGGCTCAGCTGGTTCCAGCGCAGGTCCAGCTCTCTGAGACGCGCAAGTCCTCGAACGCCTTCCAGAGTCACGATCTGGTTAAAACTGGCGTCCACACACTCCAGATTGGGCTGATGGGACGGAAAACACACACACACACACACGCTCTGAACACACTCCCTCGGCCACAGAATAATGCTGTGCATTAACGCTGTTGGAAAACGTGAGCATTTGATCCTGAAGTAATGACTGCATGTGAATGAGAGACGGAGCGTAAATTCCTGCTCGGGTCATCTGCAGGACCAGGTGAAGATCTCACCAGGTGTGAAACGTCGTCCAGGTGTGTGAGGGCGTTAAAGCTGATGGTCAGCTGCCGCAGCGCCGTGAGGCGAGAAATCTCCTTCAGCCTGCTCAGACTGTTCCCGTGAAGATTCAGCACCTTACACACACATCACAAACACGCTAGTGAGTAACTTTTTACACTGGTTTAAAATTCTATGTTTTTTCTGTTCTATCCTTTTATTTAGAAATGTGTGTTTTTATGGTAAAATTGATCAGCATATACACGTAAAATAAATAAGTGCAGCAGAAATGAAAATATCTGATTAAATCTATGTAACTAGTCATAGGTTGCCTTGATTTTCCCCTTTAATCCCTCTGTAGTGGTCACGACTGTTGATCACAGCGCTACATTACTGTTTATGAAGCAGTGCGCAGGTCTCACTGGGTTCTGCTCGTCACCTCTAGACATGCTGAGATTTTATTTAATCGGGACTCAATAAGACGCTCACAATACATACCACGATGCGCTGAAAGCTGGCGTATTGGATTAGATTATTATCGTGAGAAAGGTGAGCGTGTGGAGCGTGGAGTGTTTCAGTGTGTTGACCCTCACGGTGATCTGGCTGAGGACGTTCGCTCGAGCCGCTGTCAGGACACTGCTCTCATCCAGGCTCAGCAGTCTGGGTCGTGGCTTCGGGACGGGCTCAAGAGCGAACACCTGCTCGTCCAGGGCCTGCTCGACGTCAGACAGCGGTGTGACATCATCAGGGGCAGCGGGGGCTTTGGGAGGGCAGGAGGACTGGGATCTCTCCTAAACATGAGGTTAATCCTTTTTAATCAGGATTTGTTAAACATCTAATACGCAATACTACACCGAGTGCCGTGTCATCGTGCTTACTCGCGCCTGCCTTTGGAAAGCTTTAAGAAATCGTTAGTTTATTTAGTTTAAGTGCGCATCACCTGCGTGATATATTCAAAGTCGATGAGATACTCCGGCAGAACGAGTTCGCGGTCGAAAACGTACCACAGCGTTTTCCTCTGACTGCAGTCACAGCGTCCCTGCAGCTCAGACGAACACACTTCTCCTGAAACACACACACACACACACATGACAAAAACCTTTATATTTAAACATTTTTAATTTAAAAGCTCTTTATATTTAATCGATTATCAAAAACTCATATTTGGATATAATATACAAGAATTTCTCACACAGCTATACTCTCTCTCTTTCTCTCTCTCAGTCTCTCTCCCTCTCTCATACACACACACACACACACACACCTACCTGTGTTGCCCTGTTTGGTGGTGTGTTGCTTAGCGCTTGCTTTGAGGTACACTGAGTGAGCTTTGGGATAAAACTCCGCGTCCACCGGCGCTCCGGCTCTCAGCGGGACACTGTGACCCAGGAATGCTTTAGTGATGATCAGCTGACCTGATACACACACACACACACACACACACACACACACACACGGAGCAATTAGAAATGTTCCACGGTACACCCACAGCTCTCGTGTCTCACGAGAATAAATCTATATTCGTTCCTCAGTATTTCTATTCCAGATAAAAGTCTAGATAGATACGTGCACACGGCACACACTCAGTGTTAACTGTGAAGGAGATACACGAGATTTAATAAATACTTCATTAAATAATTAATAACCACAGCTGAGATCAATCCGTGTCTGTTAGGTGCTCTAGATTAGGCTTGAAGAAGAACCCTTACAAGCACTTCGAGGTTCAAAGGGTTAAATTAAAAGGCGAAGACAGAAAAATTACACTGCTCTAGAAAAAAAAAAAGACCTGCCATTTCTACACAGATTTAAATGAGCAATGTGGAAATAAAATTACAATTTCTTTAAATAAACAGATAAATCTGCTATAAATCCTAAACTGTAGGACCGTAGGGACTGTAGGGACTGTAGGGATTGGACGCTCTAGATAAAGAGGTCCATGGTTCTCAAAGTGGGGTCGGGGAAAAGCAATGCCAGGGGATGTGTGATTTTATTTATTTATTTATTTACATTTTGTTAAAGTGGTGGTAATAATAACCCATCACTATTTATTTAAAGTTATTATACTTATTATTAAGATCTTACAGTTATGAGCTGGTCACTTGAACTGATCGGGTTTTAATCCAAACCTCAGAAACTCAAACTCAAAGTCTGTCTATAAAAATGTCAACTTGAGATGAGGAATAAAAAGTTCCATGGCTCCAATAAACAGCCTAAATATTACCACACACATGTAAACAAGTCGAATATGTGAATGACTGGATCGTGTTCATAAAATAAATCTGTACCGAGAACGTCCATGCATGTTTTTTTTTTAAAGACCCACTCGCCAGATGATTCTTGATAAAGAACCGATGCAGCCTGAGAACCAGAGTTCTACACAGACGCAGATCGAGAACCGCTGCTCTAGAAAAGTAACCGACTACAGAAACACGAAATAACAAAATGCAGACGTGAGAACGACTGTTCTAGAGAATGTGTTCTACATCTACTGTGTTCTAATCAGCTGCAGATCCAGACCCTGTGTGAAGGGCAGAGGGTTCTCTGCGCTTTCGGTTCCACGTCTGGTGGCTTTTCTCCCAGCAAATCTTATATGCGGCTCCTCACACGCGCTCACACTGTTAGACAGAGGCACAGCACAGTCTCTACCCAAGGCCTGAAGACACACACACACACACACACACACAGAGTAAACAACATGCTAATACTTACACAATACTACTCTCTAGATTATCCCTAGAGATTACAATAGATCATCTAGAGCTGCTCTAGGGATTATTCTAGAATTAATTACTGTAATCTAATATCCAGAGCTTTCCAGAATAATATAGGATAATTTATAGATTATTCTAGATCTTACTAGAGAGTTTATTCTAGAGAGATTATTCTAGATTATTCTAGAAATTGTTCTGTAGAGATTATTCTGGAGAGATTATTCTAGATTATTCTAGAAATTGTTCTGTAGAGATTATTCTGGAGAGATTATTCTAGATTATTCCAGAGAGCTCTAACGTCTAGAGATGTTCTGATTCTAGCGTTGGTCTAGATCTCCACACTAGGATGTAAGCACTGGTCTAGAAATTGTTCTAGAGTTGCTGTAGAGCTGAGTGTATAAACATGGAGGAGATTAAACGGAGCACGTAACGATGAAGTTCATGATGAAACTGTAATAAATAAATCAGTGAATGATTTTCACACAGCACCTTATAACCGTCAGCCGAGTTAAACCCGTTCTCCAGAATGTTCAGGATTGCGCTGGTTCGTTGGACTTCCTCAGGATCGAACACATAAAACAGATACTCCAGGCGGCGTTTGTAGTTCCTGATGCGCATTCGCACGTGCACGCGCACACACACACACACACACACACACACACACACACACACATTCAAGCATGTAAAGTTCAGGTAAAATAAAAGAGATCACACACAAGTCTCTTTCCTTCAAACGATGCTCAGAGAGGATGGAGGCCCAGCGTTTGCGTCTTTCAGACGACGGCGCTCGATCTCTCCCAAAACCCCTTCAGGAAACGCACAGGCCAAATGTTTAGATTTGCTTCCAACTGCGTCTTTAAAGAGTATCATACGTGCGTAAACAACTGAGTAAAGCAGCTTCCACAATCCAGCTTTAAATGTTTCTCATCCACGTCGCTTCCATCCCAGCCGACGAAATCACATCAAACTGAGCTTATTGTTTATTATTATGTTTTTCAGTCTTTGCATTTTCCTCATTCACATAGTTCTAGTTCCCTGATTATCATTCCCTAGTTCTAATATCGAGCTCTTGTACTATGTGCTGAACGTCACTAAAATGAGATAAAATGATTTTGTCATACAGAAAAGAGAAGGAAGAATAAAAAGCCTCTTCACCCTGTACACACCGTCAAATATCCTTTTACTGTAAATACAATACACTGAATTACGTCCATTGATCATTAATAGCTACGAACTCACTAACAATCAGTTATTCATGATGATTCGGTGGACTAAACGTATAAATGAGCTAATGTAAATAAATAAATAAATAAATAAATGATGTTTATTGTAGTTGCTGCGGCGAGTATCTTTAAGACTCATTTCGGTTACAAAGACGCGACGCTTTATAATAAATCGTTACACTTTATAGTCTGTTCGTTGTGTGTATGCGACGATGGCGGATTAACTACAGGAAATGACAAAGCCAACGTCGACTTTTTCGGTTCGTTATCGGAGCCGCCGTTACTCAGGACCTCGTAGACTCACTGCGGGAGAAGCGAGGACTCGCTGTTGGCCAGCAGGGCGTGCAGTTTGTCCTCGAAGCGCAGACGCAGGACGCGGTTATGCACGCGCACGATCCTGTTGATCTTCAGCCCGGTGATGTTGTAGGCTTTGAAGTCCCAGACGCAGAACCGAGAGAGCAGCAGGTCGTAACACGGCTTAAACCTGACACACACACACACACACACACACACACACATCAGGTGAATCGCTGTGAGGACACTTGATTCAGTGTGTGGAATGTATAGATTCTGACACTGGTCATGGGTCCGGGTCCGACAGTGTACTCGTTTCTCCATATAAAACACTCCGATACCAGCATCGATACCGTCTGAAGTCGATGACGTTATAAAGACCGAGCGCTTGAACACACACGTGTGCTTCTCATGGCCGCTATGTAAATCAGTGAAACTATAAACAGAGCTAAAAAAAAAAAAAAAAAAACGTTCTGCGACGTCTCCGACTGATTAATACGTAGGTTACTCATTTTAGTATCTCAAAACATTTACTGTTCTGGTCTGAAAAAAATGCACCCCTAAGGACAACTCTTAGTATCCCACAGTTACTCTGGCACTCCTCCTCCCACATTCCTCACAGTTACCCGAGTTCTCTCCGTTTCTCCACTTCTACTTTTTACTTCTTCCTTTTTTTTTTTCTCTCCGTTCTGCTGGTTCTAACCTCCTGGTTTCCTCCCAGGTCCAGTTAGACCCTGCTTCATGGATAAAGTCTAATGCAGGGACGCTTTTCCCTCGCCGTGTCACACACACTTTATTTTTAAAGGAGCGTATTTTGCAGAAAGACACTAAAAATCATCATAAACTACAGTGAGAGATGGATTTAAACAGCTTCTTGGTCATGTTATTACATTAAGATGTGTTGAGGTGTGTGTGTGTGTGTGTGTGTGTGTGTGTGTGTACCAGGCATGGCTGGTGTTTCCTTCCTCAAAGCGAATGTTTCCCACCGTCTCCAGTTCCATCACCAGGAAGTGAATCGACATGTCCTTCCTGTCTGACGCCATGGCAACGTCCTGCTGGAAGCGTGCGTCCACCCTGAGAAACACACACTTCACCTGAGACTTCACTTACGGACCATACATATATATTTTTGGTATACAATCTCTCACACACACACACACACACACACACACACACACACACACACACACACACACACACACACACTCACTCCTCTAATCTCCGTTCCCAAATCTTAATCCGTTCTTTGATTGCCTTCAGTTTCGTCTCCAGTCTCTGCTCATATTTAGAAAGGTCAGAGGTCACGTATTCACCCGACCCCTGTGATGTCACTTCCTCTCGCAAACCTGCCAACTTCCTGCCTGCAGCCTCGTACTCGCACTCCAACTGGAGAGAGATTTGATTGGTTAGAAGTGGACGTGTTTTAGCAACATATATATATATGTGTGTGAGAGTGTGTGTGTGTGTGTGTGTGTGTGTGTGTGTGTGTGTGTGTGCGCGCGCTCACGTGTTTGAGTGTGTAGCTGAGTGTGTGTATTCTGTCCTCAGGTATCTGCCGCAGCTTCTTCTTCTGTTGCTGCAGTGTGTGTTTCATCTGATCGAGCTGTCTCTGAACACAACGCACACGCATCTGATAGTACATCCTCTTTTTCATCACTGTGGACTAACACACACACACACACACACACACACACACACACACACACACACACACACACACACACTCCAACGTTTCAACAAAACATCATCATTTCAAATCATTCAACATCTTCGTTACACAGAAGATGCATCATGTTTATAATGAGTCTCACACACACACATATGCACACACACACACACCTCCGCAGCCTCCTTGATGTTTTTTGCGGACACGTCGTACGAGTCGAGTGTGTGTAGCGTTGGGATGTGGTACAACACGTGTGTGAAGTAATTACACAGCACACACACAGGGTTCGGACTCGACTGCGGGTCGTTCAGCCCGAGTTCTCTCAGCTCAGTCAGACACGCCAGCTGGGTCAGCTCCTAACACACACACACACACACACACACACACACACACTGTTACACACACTGTTACACACACTGTTACACACACCCATCACTCAGCTCATCTCGAATACCTTTTACACACACACACACACACACACACACACACTTTACCATTTTACTGTAAAATATTACTTTATTGTAATTCATTAATTAATCCAGAGACTTGATATCGTTTCCATCTGGCTTCTTAACGACAAAAGTTTGTACACCCCTGCAAAAAAAAGTGTATCAGTCCGTATTTAAAAAAAATAAAAATAAACATAATCTCGCACCTTAAAAGAGCTGATCTTGTTCCCTGACAGATTGAGACCTCGGAGATTCTTGTTTTGCTCTAGACTTTTTCCTGAAAATCATAAAATACACACAACAGGTTTGTTTTTAATCAACAGCATCGTTATTACTGTGACACTGGGACGAGGGAGAAGTGACGGACGCGGCACGTGACACTCGGAGCACTGTATATATTGATATTATGTTTGGTTTATATTATGTGTCAGTGCGGGGAGAGCAACGGACGGCAAACAAAAGAGAAACGTTAACAGGGACAGGAAACGATGACCATATAAGGAAAGGAAAAACTGGACAATCGGAATATGATTGTTATTATTATTATTATTATTATTCTTTTAATATCCACACGCTCACCTATAGTTGTAATGAGATTATCAGCTAGGTTGAGTTCCGTCAGGTTCTCCAGTGTGCTCAAGCCCTGTTCCACACACACACACACACACACACACACACACACACACAGTGCTGTAGACAAATGCCAACACTTTTACAGACATCTTTCTCATCCACAGTGTTTGTTGGTGACACAGGGGGGCGGGGTTAAATCAGAACAATCAGGTAAACCAGAACGTCTCGTCTCGTCTCGATCTCACCTTGATCTCGGAGACGAGGTTGCTGTTGAGCCAGAGGACGCTCAGGTTTATCAGGGACTCGAGTCCGCTCATCTCGCTGATCTTATTATCGTAGAGGAACACTTTCTGCAGCTGCACACACTTCTGCAGCCCTGAGATCTCCTAAAACACGTGAAGCAGTACGTAACAGCGTGAGTGCACTCAGTCCTGTTGAATTCTGGACTGCGATTGGTCAGAACCGAAGGTGTTGATTGATTCTCTATAACAGCAGCTCTGACGGGAGCGCAGGTTTACATTAATGCGCTCGTTCTGACACGTTATCGTTTCTATAGCAACAGCTCACTGACAAACTGTTGATCTGTAAGGAGACGTTTATGTAACATTTATGGAAGGAGTCTCCAGCGTGAGCACTTTGTAACAGTCAGAGGTAAAGTTTTTCTGTTATCTTCGGGACAGAGGAGTTTACGCTTCTCTGCGGGTTCTCGGGATTTCAGCAGGAGTTCTCCTACAGGGAATAACTCACAGTGAGCTGACACTCTGCCACCCAGAGCTCGCCGAGACGCGGGCAGTCGTCCAGCCCCTGGATCCTGCGGACGTTCTGCCCCACGATGGTGAGCGAGACCAGCCGGGGGAACAGAGAGAGTCCCACCATGCGGGGAAACCCTGAGAAGAACGCCTCGAGAGCCTCTACCCCACTCCCGTCCTCGCGAACCTTCTCATAGGACACGCCGTTACACACACACTGAGGTGAGGAGAGCACAGTATCTTCACTAGCAGCGTTATTCGTAGAAATAACATCAAGAGAAATGTAAAAATAAATAAATAAATAAATAAATAAATAAATAAATAACCTTTCTGCTTTAATTTTAGAAAAACTCAACACTTTATCTGACCTCGCTCAAATCAACTCAACTTCTTCTTCTTATTTATTTATTTATTTATTTATTTGGGATTTATAATAATTTCTTTTTTTTTATTTTATGTAACAAAAATAGGCTTTTAACCAATATTATTATTATTATTATTATTATTATTATTATTATTAACACATCTACAGATTTGCATATTTTATATGCATTTAAACATAAATATGACGTATAATGTAATCTTTCATTAGTTAATAAGAGATAACAAACCATAAAATAATTAAAATAATAAATATATTAATCTAATATTAAACATATTTTTCCCTGAAAGTTCACAATTTCACTTATGCATAACTTGGTGATAAGCTTTAATAATAATAATAATAATAATAATAATAATAATAATAATAATAATAATACATTTTTATAAAGTAATAAACCCTCGAATGTCAGCTTTTAGCTCTTACCAGCTCTTTGATAATTTCTTCATCATTCTGTCGCACTTTTTCACTTTGAGTCATGATTTTCCTTAAAACACCGCTTTTATAAAAATCAAAACTTTATCTTAATTTATTAGAAACTAAATCTAGCCGCATAGCTAGGCTAAGCTAAGCTAATTAACGCAAATTCCTTCACACAAGCCAATTAGCACTTCATCATTAGCTAACTGCTCCGAGTTAGTCCAGTATCTAACAGCAGGTGTTTAAAGTGAAGCTTTTCCGCCTGAATAAGGGACATAGTCGACTGAAAATCCAAATATTTCGCTTTTTGTTTGGCTGAAAACGCATTTCTGAGCTTCCACACCGGAGTTTCTTCCTCCGTGAAATGTTTACTTCACCGGTTGCTAAGCGCGACAGCGGCTCGGTTGCTAAGGCGCCATTTTGGAATTAGGCGCCATATTGGAATTGTAAAATGAATCCCTCATTCGGCCAGCAGAGGGCGCTGCTATCATTTTATTACTTTCACTCCCCATCTTTATACTTCACAATTAAACTACAGTAGAAGCGAGCTCATTTGTAACATCGTTTGTAGAAATTTTCTACTTTCTACAGTAAAAAAAGAGAGTAAAGATCATTATAAACTTTAACATGTGAAGGAATATATCTTTTTAAAGTAGTCGTGTTTGTTTTAGCCAGCTCGCACTCTGGAAAAGTTTCTCCAGAACCATAAATACCCGGATGAGAAGGCGGCATGTGATTGGTCCAGAAGACTCCCGCTTGATTTAACGCACATGTTGCTCATGGAAACGGATTGCAAATGAACAGCTCGTGCACATTCATTTACTCATTAGGGCTTTTCACACTGCGCTTAACCCCGGGTTACCCTCATCCTAAACCTCGCTTTAACTCCACCTTTAACCCCGCCTTTAACTCCACCTTTAACTTCACCTTTAACCCCGGGTTACCCTCATCCTAAACCTCGCTTTAACCCCACCTTTAACTTCACCTTTAACCCCGGGTTACCCTCATCCTAAACCTCGCTTTAACTCCACCTTTAACCCCGCCTTTAACTCCACCTTTAACTTCACCTTTAACCCCGGGTTACCCTCATCCTAAACCTCGCTTTAACCCCACCTTTAACCCCGCCTTTAACCCCGGGTTACCCTCATCCTAAACCTCGCTTTAACTCCACCTTTAACCCCGCCTTTAACTCCACCTTTAACCCCGCCTTTAACCCCGGGTTACCCTCATCCTAAACCTCGCTTTAACTCCACCTTTAACCCCGCCTTTAACCCCGGGTTACCCTCATCCTAAACCTCGCTTTAACTCCACCTTTAACC
>CM040977.1:32649903-32667920 GCA_022985145.1 Pangasius djambal
CACACACACACACACACACACACACACACACACACACACACACACACACACACACACTTACTTCTCATACTGTAACAACAGCGTGTGTGCGTTCTTATAGAGAACACTCAGTCTGTGTGTGTGTCTGTTCTTATAGAGAACACTCAGTCTCTCTGTGAGAGTCTGTGTGTGTGTGTGTGTGTGTGTGTGTGTGTGTGTGTGTGTGTGTGTGTACCGGTGTGTAACTGCGGTCCCCCGGGCGCGAGCTCGGTGATGTTGCTGCGAGTGGACAGTGCGAGAGCTAACTGCTCCTTCAGCTTCTTCACTTCAGCCTGGAGCTGTTTCACGTTTCCATGAGTGTCCTCGTTAATCATCGCCTGCATCACACACACACACACACACGCGCGCGCGCGCGCGCACGCACACGCACGCACACACGCACGCGCACACACACCCCTACTGAAACTACTGAAATTCTGATCTCACAATCATTTAACACCTTCAGACATTAAATAATAGTTTAATTAAGTATCATAATCGTGTACCAGACTGAAATATAGGAGTGAAAAATAGTTTGTTTTTAATCAGAGAAATAATTTGGGAAACAAATAACAAACAAACAGCTAGTAATAAGGACAGAAATAAGGATCCGTGTGTCACACACTCCAGAGAGCCTAAAGTGTCTAAAGCATGTGTTATTTTTTATTTACCTTGTTTTTGATGAGCTTGGCTCTCTGCGCGAACTGCAGCGTGGACAGCGTCTCGCCGAAACACTTGGATCCTGGGTGGACGTTAGCAATGATGTACGTCTTAGCATTGCCTCCGAGAGAGTCCTAACACACACACACACACACACACACACAGGGCCAAGCTCATGTCACAAGTCATCTACGAGCATACTGTATATAGTATGACCTTTGACCTCTTACCCTGAGCAGGAAGGTGAGTTTGGAGTCGCGGTAGCAGATGTGTCGGCTCCTCCCATTGGACACGTCCACCAGAGCCATGATCACCTGACCCAGGCACATCAGAGAGCGGTTGATGCTGCTCGCCTCCTGTGGTGTCAAAGGTCAAACAGCACGCAACATCTTTAACAACAACGCTTATAATAATGTTTATTTTATACACAACACACACACCCATCACACACACACACCTTCAGGCGTGATCCTTCCGCGTGTGTGTCTCGCTGCCTCTCGGAACCCGCCAGATCTACCAGGTTGAGTTGAGATGTTCTGATGTTCACCACTTCCTGTCCCGTCTCCTTGGACTCCAGGGTCATGGTGAAAACGGCGTGAGAGCGAGACGACTCTCGATTCATCGACGTGGATGCGACACGCCGATTACGCCATCCCATAGATAACACCTACACACACACACACACACACACACACACACACACACACACACACACGAAAAAAACAGCATCAGTTCTGTTCTGAAGATTGAAGTTTGATTAGGATTCATTTGGAGTTTAGGTCCGAATTGTTTGATTTACTGATTAACTGAGTTACTGAATCAACTCCAAACTGTTTGACTCGCTGATTCACAGAATCAATTCTGAACCGTTTGATTTACTGATTCACTGAATCAATTCTCTGTTCTGTTTGCGTAACCAGTTTAATGAAACAGTTCTTGTCCAGTTCACTAAATTATCACAGCTAACTTACCTCACCAATATATTAGATCAATTTTAATTTTGATTAATTCACTAATGTATTGTACAGTTTAACTGGAGTCAGTAATTTAATACAGAATTTCATTTCAATTCTGAACCATTTGTTTTAACTGATTCAGTTCAAAACATAAGCTCAAAATATTTTAAAAACTCATTCACAGAACATCAGACACAGAACACAGAACATCACAACTTTAGCAACTTGCTAAAGACTTACTTCTATAACTGGTCGTGGTGTGTGTGTGTGTGTGTGTGTGTGTGTACCTGGTAGGCCTCTGCGGCTGAAGCTGCGTATTTCTCCACCGCTCCTTCCACAAACACTCCTTTCTTAATGTCCTCTCTGAGGAACAGACTCGCTGAGGCGCTGTCCAGGAGGTCAAAGACCTGCTCGTTGTAGATCTCGATGAAGGAGCATTTACACAGGAAGCTCTTGGCTCCTGCAGACTGCACACACACACACACACACACGCACGCACGCACACACAGGCACACACAGGCACACACAGGCACGCACGCACGCGCACACACACACACACACAAACTTACAGAGAACCCTAAATATATCCTGTACAGGATAACAGGAGTTTAGGCGTTCTGTAATTATGACCTAAAAATATCATGTAACGTGGTCAGAACATACAGCTGATAAAATCCCACAATGCACTGCAACAGGTTTGTGGAAAATGGACATTACCCATAATGCACTTTTTATGTGAGTAGTGCACAATTTAAGACATAGAAGTGATCCCAGACGAGTGGGCGCGTCTGTGGGCAGAGGGGGCGTGTCTGTGGGCAGAGGGGGCGTGTCTGTGGGCAGAGGGGGCGTGTCTGTGGGCAGAGTGGGGCGTGTCTGTGGGCAGAGGGGGCGTGTCTACAGACAGGAAGGTGGTGAGGCTGAGTGAAACAGCTCACCTTCTCCACCTCTCTGCTGATGAGGAAGAACAAATACTCAAAGCTACGAGGAATAACACCACGCAGCTCGTCAGAGAAATCCGTCAGCTCGTTCGGCCCTAAAACACACACACACACACACACACACACACACAGTTCAGAACTCATCAGCACAGTACACTGGCATGCTGGCAGATCCTCAGTGTGTGTGTGTGTGTGTGTGTGTGTGAGAGACTCACCCAGCATGGTAAAGGTCTTCCCTGAACCCGTCTGTCCACTGCATCAGCGGGAAAATAAGGCGGAAAAAAATCATTCCAACACCAGATTTAAATAAATATATACACACACACATATATATATATATTAAAAGCTCAGTGATTATTGAGAGTAAAGGAGCTGCATATTCCCCTGGGCAGCCTGGGGGACTCACTATGCGAATATGGTGCCGTTATAACCGTTCATGCACGACTCCACGATGTTTTTAGCTACACACGAGAACACAGATTCCTGCAGGACAGAACAACACCATCAGCAGCAGCTACACACAAAATACTAATAAATAATTCTAATAATACCTTTAAGCCCTTAAACATTTAATCTCTTTTCTCCCTGTGATTATTATCATGAACATAATTATTTTAACATTTATTATATCTTGGACTAAATACGGGCAACAATGTGAGTTTTGACTCTTTTGATCCATCGTTATGATTCACTTTAGAAATTCACTTCTTTCAGATTCTGCTTTGAGCAAATCGAGCTAAGTGATTGGTTCGGTTTAATTCGCTACTGTAACTCATTTTAGCGAATAAATTCTTTCAGTAAAACTACAAATTTACGTAAATCGAACTCGGACGCGTTCTGAGTCACCCTGACTGAATTCGTCTTTATGATTCACTTCAGTGATTTGATTCCTTTAACCTGTTTGTTGCTGCAGGTGTTTTGTTGGATTCGCTCGTCGCTTCCTCTCACCTGAGACGTGTCCATGTCCGCCACGTGATCGTAGGTGAAGTTTCGCGGCTCGGGTTTGGAGTTCAGACGCACCGTGTGATCCGAGGTCACCGCCAAACACAAACTCCGATCTCCGTCCGTCGTCAGCCCGGTGCCCTGGGTGAAAGGTCGCACGCGGACGTACACCTTAATGGCGTCTCCATCGCTGCTATTGGGGGGGGAAAAAAAAGAGATGTTTCATAAACAATTATGCAAAAAGATAAATGTGAAATACACAACGTTCAGACAAGCTGACTTTACATCACCAAGTTAATGAGCTAAAGATAAACTTCAGCATTTTTCTAGAGTCCTGTTTTTTATATAAAGAATACGACTGGCCAAAAAAACCTACTGATTCACTGAGTCAATTCTCCTTATTACATTTAACATTTACGGCATTCGGCAGATGCTCTTATCCAGAGCGACTTACACTAGAGCTTTGAAGTCTATCAAAAATACCTTCTGATATCGGCTCACTAGGTCACAGACTAGGAACACCATCAGCCCAAGACTCTGTTGTTGTTTTTTTGTGTGTGTGTGTGTGTGTGTGTGTGTGTGCAAGTGCTAACTTAAGTACTTAAGTAAGAATTCTGTGATTTACTGATTCACTGAATCAATTCTGAGCCGTTTGGTTTCCTGATTCATCATGTCAGTTCTCTGAACTTTCAATTTTGAACTGTCTGATTTTGTGATTTCACCGAATCACTTCTCTGAACCGTCTGATTTCCTGATTCATGGAGTCAGACTTCTAAACCCTTTGATTTTCTGATTCACTGAATCAGTTCTAAACAATTTGAGTTACTGATTCACTGTGTCAATTCTCTGAACCGTTTGATTCACCGACTCATTGTGTCAAGCCTCTGAATCATTCGATTAACTGATTCATCAAGTCAATTCTGCGAGTTACTGATTCACTGAATCAGTTCTGAATCATTTGATTTACTGACTCATTGAGTCAATTCTCTGAACCGTTTGAGTTACTAAAAGGAGAAAAGGAGCTCAGTAATCCTGAACGCTTTGGTGAAATAAATAAACGTGAAAATGAGGTTAAAGGCTTCCTAGCGGCTGCGTCGCTGACGTTCGGGTCTCGAGGTGGAAGCGCCGGAGCAGGACGGTGAAGTTACCTGCTGGACTGGACAGGTAAAGTCGTGTCTCCGGAGCCTGAAGAGAACAAAAACACAGCAGTGATAAGAGATTAATAACACACAGAAACCTTAAACTCGACTCGAGCCTGGGATCATTATCATTATTATTATTATTATTATTATTATTATTATTATCAGACTTAACATTTATTTCCTTAATTTCTCAAGTTTACGTTTTGAATTCTGTCTTTTAGACTTTGCAAAATCGTCAAACAAAAGCATAAAATAATTTATCATTAATGAAATATCATTAAAATAAACATTTAACGGATATTTATCATTGACACAAACATAAAAACAATTAGTATTTATTATTAAAAATAAATAGTGTCATAAAAATAAAGGAAAAGTAGACATTTATCTGTTATCCAGAGTATTTTGTTTTTCACATTAACATTTATATATAACATCTTTACAATTCTTTCATGTAGTTTTAAACTTTACTAGTGTTTAAATATGTAATAATTCATATCTTTAATAAAACTATTTATGCTTTTTGTGACTCATATGGCATTGAAATTTAAATATAATAATTTTTTTGTACTTTTGATTCGACTCGAGAACATAGTTTAATGATCTGATACAAATAAAACTAGAATTTTTTCTCAAAATGATTTGATTCTTGTGTTTACTGTTTAGCATTTCTGACTCGGCTAGCATGCTAACAGTTAGCTTAGCTTATCTTAGCTTAATCAGGTTAAAGTCCAATGAATAACCTTTAAATCTGGCGAGAGTAAGTGCAGGGATTAGTTATTAACTACCTTTTCCTTTGGGGTTCATGGTGGAATAATAACACAAATTAAAAATAAAAAGCTACAGAGATGAAAAGAACTCCATCCGGAACCAAAACACTTCGAAATTGGCGCGACGGGAGTTTTGCTGTTCACTCGCCTCCTGCCGGAGGAGGTTTTAACGGCGCAGAGGTGAAGCGGCGCCGCCTGCAGGACTGGAGCGGAACTGCAACACCACAATCCACCGCGTACCAAAAATACCAACTTAAACAACTGAAATAGACAAATTCATTAAATAAATATTAACACCGAAAAATGCAGTGCTATCGAATTAGCTGATAGGTTATGAGAAAAAGTCCAAATTAATTAAAAAAGCTGAAATTTGGAGGTAACATGCTATTTTTTTTTAGCGCTACAGGAGTAAGGAGACTGGGAGGTGACTGAAGTATTCTGAGGATATTAGTGACTTTAAAATCATTCACTCAGTATCACACAAACTTCTTTATATAAAAACACTTTATTGTGCCTATTAATGTGACTGTCACAGTCACTGAGTACCAGCTACAAACAGCAAAAACTCTTATTTCATTATTTTTTTATAACCTTCAAAAATTAATAGCTCTTATCTATTGCTGTGGCGTTAAAAGGAAAAAACTTTACACAAGTTTACAGTAAAAATGCTTCTGTTTTCTGTAGAAGTTTGGTTTATTCGCTACAGACACACAGCTGCACGCTGCGGTTTTATCCTACAGATCTAATACTTTACACCATCGAGTTCATTAAATGTGAAGGAAGTTCAGGGTTTAGTTTATTACCTAATTAAAGTAAGTAAGTAAGATTTATATAGCACTATTCTAGACAGTAGTCACATAGTGACTAAAGTATTATGTTAAACAAAAGTATTATGAACATAAAGATGAATAAACACCACATTACAGCGACACACAGCCATAAAATAAACACATCACCCAGTAAAAGCCAGGTGAAGGCCAGCTTGGAAAAATGAGCTTTTAAAAAGTTTCTTAAAAACTGGACTCAAATGAAAATCACTCCAAAGTCTAGGCACTAAAACTGCAAATGCTTCTTCTCCCTTAGGTTGTAATTTAGACCTGGTGGTGATCAGGTTTTGATTCGCTGATCGTAGAAGCGCGTGTTGGTCTGTACAGAATCAGTAAATCAGTAATGTAAGGAAGGCAGGTGTCTGTCCACACACTGCTTATTAAATAATTCCATAAATCAGTCATTCAGGTTATTCTCTATATTCTGGGTGCATCTGTCATACTACATTTTACACACTTAAGTCCCTCAACGAGACAAGATGAACATTTTTTACAGCCTAAAGAGAAAAGAAGGTGGAATTTTATTTTATTTTGGTTACATATCATTTCCCTTCTCCCTCATTTACACTTTTAACTTAAAGCTAAATCTCTGGTCTTGTTGTATAAAGCGTTTTGTTTGTTGTTTTTTTTTTCTCTCCTCTCCACCGTTTTTGAGCAGAATCCGAGATGTCGTGATGTAGTTTTGAAGTTTATTCCCATATTTCTTGTCCCACACTGCATCTCTCTCTCTGTTCTTCACCTCCATCTTTAACTAGTACCTGCTGAATATTTTGTTAATGTTACTATTATTATTTGTGTGACTAAAACCAAAGAAGAAGCAACAAAAAAATAAATAAATCCCCCAAACTCCTCGGCTTTTGCAGAGCAAGTTCTCCACACGATGAAATCATCTTTATCATCTCCAGAGAAGTTCAGTGTAGACCTCAAACCCAAAGGGCAGGTGGAGCTCGCGCCAGTGACTCGTACAATCAGGCAGCTGTTGGTCGTTTAATGCGGAAGAAGCTCTTTATTTAAACCTTTCACTGAAAGAAGTCAGTGTTACACAGTAAAAGTCTTTTTTTTTAATTCAGTCAGTACAAGATGAACAACAATAAGAAACACACACACACACACACACACACACACACACACACAGAGACAGAGACAGACACAGAGAGAGAGAGAGAGAGAGAGAGAGAGAGAGAGAGAGAGAGAGAGAGAGAGAGAGAGAGAGAGAGAGACACAGACATGAAGAAGCAGCTCAGTGCTGCTGTACTTTCGCGATCAGCTCGTCACACAGCTTGGTGACGTCCTCCACCTCCTTCGTCTGAGAGGAAACACACACACAGGAAATAAAAGTCACACACGCTGCAAAGACGCAGCCGAGTTCATCTTATAGCAAACGTCCAACACGCAGCTCTCAGGCCACAGTGCGATATTAATAAATTATAAATGACCGTAAGGACGATTCGTCAGCTTTAAACTCTAACCCGAGGGTTATGACATCATCACAAACTAAAACAAACTTCTGTCTCCAAGGCTACAGCGAAGACGAGTTCTTCTGTACCTTCTGCTCCAGGTTCTTCTCCAGGGACTGCACTTTGAGCTGCTCTCTCCTGAGCTGCACCTGAAGAGCAGAAACCTCCGCTCCCATCTTAGAGCGCACCTCCGCTATCTGCTTATTCGCCCTGCGCACGCACACACACACACACACACACACTCATTTGTTACAATATATTAAGAAGTTCCAGGTAATCATCTCTACTCCACTTGCAGTGGCGACGCTACCGTGGGGTATTTACACACTTCTACGCTGCAGTAGTTTGAGGTTTGGGACGTAACCATAGAAACTATGGCTGTGTTAAAGCTGCTGCTCTTTAAGTTATTGCTCGTTTGAGACGCGCTCTAGTCGCGGCACACAGTTTGAGGTGTTGGAGGTGTGGGTAAAGGAGAGCATGCAGTTAACACACTTCCCTGGAAAAAACGCTGAATGTTATTTTGAATAGTAGACGCCGAGTTTGCGGAACACGTGCACGGAAAAAGCATCTCGAGCCATTTTCCTACACGAGGCACTTGGCGACATGAACACCACTTTCTCACGGGGACGTAACCCTTTACAGTTACACCGCCAGGCGACAGGCGACTGTTCATCTTCCACACGGAGCCGTGATTTCAGAGACCGGAGATACATGAACCATGTGTGATGCATGAATCAGTAGACGGAGATCTGAGCTCTTACTGGTCGATTTTCTCCTCGGCATGAGTCTTGAGCATCTGATACCGCTGTTCCTCCTTCTGCAGTCTGGCCAAGTAGCTCTGAGCGCACTGCTTCAGCGTCTCCTCGTTCTACACACACACACACACACACACAGTTTAAATCAGAATTGTACAGAAACACAGTGTAGTGATCAGTAACGGCATTTAAACTCGCAGAGGAAAGATTTATTATAAGTAAGACTGTGACTAAAAAAATGTACTATTCTTTAAGAAGAAAAAAAAAAAAAAAATTTTCACAGTAAAATAAAAGGAATTTTTTTTTTATTTCAGTCCACTAAAGTTCATTTTAGTATTAAAATTCTATGTTAGGTCACTTAATGTACCAAATATTAAATTAGAATTAAAACAGGCTCGAGTCTTGACGTCTAAAGCGCGAGTTTGGCACCTTCTTGAAGCCATCGATGACTTCCTTGCGTCGGTCCAGGCGCTTGACGACGTCGGAGAAGGAGCGCTCCATGTCGCTCAGCTCTTTAGCCAGCTGCTGTTTCTCCTGAAGCACTCTGCTGAGCTCAGCCTGCGCCAGCTCGTCCTTCTGCTTGTGCTCGCCTGCACGTTCACACACACACACACGTACAGTCAAGCAGGTTTTATTTTATTTATTTTTAATCAGCACGCAGAGACACAGTGAGACAGCGCCGTTACACACCTGTGATCTGAGCGATAACGGCCTCGAACTCCGACACGATCAGCCTGGCGAGGGAGAGAGCGCGAGGTTAAACACCGTGACTGTAAACAAACACCGAACACGTGTTCACTCTGAGCGTGAGCTTACACCATGTGCTGATTATCCACAGTCATCTTCTCAATCTGAGCCTTCAGGTCCGCCTCCTTCTCCTCCGCCTACAAGAACACACACACTGTGTTGAAAAAACACTCAGGCACTTTATTTTATATACAAAACTGCTGTCTATGGACACAAACATTTCCCCAACAATGAAGCTACAAGATACATTTAGCTTGAAGAAGTCCTCTAGAGTTCCTGATGGAGCTCCTGTTCCCACTGCACTGAAGTACCTGTGAGCTTTATGGGGAAGTGACGTCTCTCCGGCGCACGACAGGAGCATTTAAAGCGGTACGTTTAAAGAGCCGCGTGTTTGGCTCTCGTCGTACCTGTTTCCGGGTCTTTTCCAGAGCGGCGTCCAGGTCTTTCTGCGTGTACTTCAGCATGTCCACGATGACGTCCTCGCTCCTCTGGGTCTGCTTCAGCGTCGGCACCAGCAGGTCCAGCACGGTGGGGTCCTGAACCACCGGAGACGCCGCCTACACACACACACACACACACACACACACACACACACACACACACACACACACACACACACACACACACACACATTCAGGGGATCTTTTCTGACCTTTCCTTTCTTTTTTCCCCCCCACAGGTGTTGATTTTCTCATTTTGAAAATGCTTTTCCGCATCGCTTTCTCACTACTGTTCGCCTGAAAGCGGATCAAAACCACCACCGCACTCGGACCCGTGCGCGAGAACACACTAAGCGCCGCGTACGTGAAAGCACCCTAAAGGATCCGTATTTCAGGTGAATACAGAGAAGCGCTGCATGCGTTCCTCTGAGACGTACATCAGGGAGCTTGAGGATCGTGAAGGTCCGCGTGCTCTATAACCCGAGGTCACCGTGGAACGCAATATAATATATGAACACGGGAACTAGTGAGAAGGTTTTAACTCTTACACAGTTCTCTCTTTCACGTGTGTGTGTGCGTGCGTGTGTGTGTCTCTCTCTCTCACCGGTGGAGGAAAGTCCTCCAGCAGCTTTGTGCTCTCCCGCTGAGATTTCTGCCTGACCTCTGACCTCGCAGCCTCCATCATCCTGCAACACACACACACACAGCCTTTATTCTCTCTCTCTCTCTCTCTCTCTCTCTCTCTCTCTCTCTCTCTCACACACACACACACACACACACACACACACACACACAAAAACCTCACGGTTCGAGGTGAAGCGTGACTGACCGGATGGCCAAAGAGGGACGAGGCAGACTGAACCCGGAGCTCGAGCTGTCCGCTGCGGTTTTCTTTGGGCTTTCCTTCAGCAGAGGGTCGAACTTCAGATAGAGGGACTGCTTACGCAGAGCCGATTCCTTAAACTACACACACACAAATAAGAGTGACTCTGATCAATGCTTTTTTTTTGTTTAAAATACAATGTATATATTAAAAAAATAAAATACACACTCACAGTACTGGATCCAAACTGCTCCAGATAATCAATCTGTCCATCCAGGTCACTCGGCATGACTGCACAAAGGATTAAAATCATTCATACATCTCTCACACAGTTTACTCCACACTTCACACAACACTCACGACGCACACTTACACATGGAGCCGGGAACGAACTCGTCATCGGCTGCGGTCGTGTCAAACTCCGTGCTCCGGATCGGCGCGCGGGGGAAAACCGGCTCCTCCGGCTTCTGTGGCTGTGGAATAAGCGGAACGCGGGGCTGGTGGCTTCCGGCAAGCAGTGAGGGCTCGGGTTCTTCTGCTTCCTGCAAAAGTGGACACGAGAGACGTTTGTCGAGTCTGAGATTTTAAATTAAAAACATAGGGCAAAATATTAACGTCAGGGACTCGTGACTACCAGAGACAGTTTTCAGGTCCTAGGACATAATCATCTCCTCCTGTTCGGGCCTGAACCCACCTGAACTTCAGGGAGCATTTCTACAAGACTGGAGAACTAATACACTCCACACATGATGCACGTGATGTGTCACGACGCTTCACACTCACCTTGGTGAAAGACGGCTCAGCTTCTGCAGCCTTTTCGGGTTCAGAGGAAGGAGAACTGATCAAGACACAGACAATCAGTTACAGCTCAAGTTTCCCGACATGACTTCAGGACGGAGGAGTTTATGCTTTGACAAGCTAATTTTTTTTTGGTACTAACTTCAGCAAAGAGAGAGAAAAGTTTATATAATACACTCGCAGTCAGTTTACAGCTGCTCTAGCACAAGTGAGAACAGGAACTAAATAGTTTCACAGATGTTCCATAATATTAAATGTAAAAAAAAAAATAAAATAAAAGGGACTTCAGGTAGGTGGCAGTAATGCTATTCCTGAGACCAGCCTGCTGTTTATTCCTTGTATAACTGTGTGTACACACATTCAAAAAATAAAAAACACAGTTCTCTCCTCACTGACCTGTGTGTGTGGTTCTCCACGGCACTTTCCCGGTTCTCCTGGTTCTGCGCTGGACCCGTAGAGACCTCGCTCACCGCTGGAGCGCCGCGAGGAGGAGAACTCCCCATTTTTGCCTTCGTACCGAACGGATCAAAGTTTGGATCATCGAATTGATCAAAGTCAACAGAGTAAGCGCCTCTCGCCGGGGGGATCTCCAGCGCCGGCGGGTCGCGTGACTCGGCTCCGATTTCCGGACTTTTCTTCTCGGCTGGAGCAGACGCTGGTTTTGTAGCGTCGGGTTTCGTCTTGGAAAGCGGAGGCTTTTTTAAGCCGAGGCGTTTGGGAGGAGGTTTGCGTTTGACTTCGGCGCCATCGTCAAAGTTGAACTCCAGCACCACGGGAGCCTCTTTAGGGGGCGCTACTGAGGCGACAGCGGCGTCGGCGTCCGCCTCTGGAAGGCTGGGCTTCTCCGTGGTGCACAGTTTCTCTTCTTCTGGTTCGCTGGGTGTCTTCACGCCTGAGCTCATCTCCTCAGCTTGGGGCGGCGCTGGACTGCGGACGGGCGATTTCCTGGAGACAGGGGGAGAGCTCTGGAGTTTAGAGCCACCGGTACTGAAAGGGTTCAGCGAGTCAAGGTTATCAAAATCAATGCTGTAGGATCCTTTAGGGAGTAAAGGCGAATCCGTGACGTCCTCACTAACTACAGGAGCCGGCTCGGGAACGTCGACGTTCACCGCACCGTCGGTGCCGTTACCCGCGGGCGCCGTTTTCCTCGGCTCGATGATCACCGTGCTGTCCGTGGAGGCGCCGTCCGCGGATAACTCCGCCAGGGAATTCTCCATAGACGGGATAAAAGGGAGAGTCTCATCCAGAGCCATGTCGGCCTTTTCCGGAACCTTTCCCGTCTCTTCGGGAGCGGGCGAGGAGGCGGGCGGTGCCGGCTCCGTCAGGGTCAGGGGGTCCGACAGCAGAGCGGCAGGTTTGGGTGGAGGGAGGATCATTTTACTGGAGCTCTGGAAGGGATCGATGGAGTCCAGGTTGTCGAAGTCGATGGCGTAGCCTCCTCGGCTCCGAATGGGCATGTCGTCGTCAGGAAGGGAAGTGTCCGTTTTAGCGGGAGCGTCGATCAGAGGGGGCGACCTGCAACACCGGGACATTAGCGGGAGCCTTGCACGTGTATTTAACCCTGAACTAACACCGCACGCAGTAACACGAAACGTTCAGCACTCACTTCAGCGTGAGAGACTCCAGAGCCTCCGTGCAGTCATCGAGGGTGGCCATCCTGTCCACGCGACTCGGGGACATGATCTTCCTCGTCACCGGGTCTCTGAGCGGAGTCTGGAAACACACCTGGAGGAACCATGAAAGACAAACTTCCTGAATAGTTTTTTTTTTTTTTTTTTAAACCCATACATCAATGCACTTTATTTCATTTACTAAACGACAGGAGCAAGATGGACTACAAGATCACAAAACAAATAAAATAAGGAGTACACATGCATGTGCAAGGAACATTTAATCAACCAGGAGGAGGCCACAGGACACAAATACCATGAATATTCATGATAAACGAGTCTGATCACAAACTGACAGCAAACCGGTGGTGCTGCATTTATTTATTTAAAAAAAATAAATAAAAAATTGATGTTATGATATTTTATTTAATGTCTAACAATAAGTTTAGTTGTTTTTTTTAAGGAGGAGAAAAAAAATTATAGTTAAGTAAAACGTCAAATCAGCTGCTTCCAGTCTGTCTGTAAATGTTAAACAAAAAATGTATTTAAAAAAAAATAAATAGAAGAATAGCGAGATCACAATCTCTCAGAAAAGTGTATTGTGGCATAATTTATTACGATACTGAACATATTTCGTTATATTGTCCTGCCCTATAGTCCTATAATCATAGATATTAAAAGTAATTAAAAAAGCATTAGCAAGTTAAACATTTTTTTTTAATTAAAAGAAAGAAACCCTGTGAGCAGTCATACCTTCACTCCTTTAGGGATGTTTTTATTAACGTTCTCGGCCTGAGACTGCCTCAGGATGGACGGCCTGCCCGTGGGCTGATCCAGAGCGAAAATATCGGCGGCGGATTCGGACGGGACGCGCTTGCGTGCGGGCAGAGCGCCCTGATTCTCATCGTTCACCACCTCTGAGCTCATACTGAGGAAGGAGAGAGAGAGAGAGGGGGAACATGTCAGTGCAGAGCCACGCCCGGGCCGTACACTGGGCATGTGGGTCTGCTGATAAACACCCTGTCACGCTGTAAATAAACAGCAAAGTCACGAGACGTGTGGGGAAGAGAGTGAAAAAAAACCTGATGAGACGTCAGTGACGTTACAGATCAGCGCTGGAAAATCATAACCACAGAATATCAGTCAATCGCAAATTATGTCACGATACACTTTTCTGAAATATCACGAGTGTCTGTATTTTAATTAATTAATTTCCCCCCCACAGTATTTATTACAGCAGACGATTCGTTCCTTCTGCACAGAAACAGTTCAGTGTTGATTTACAGACAGGAAACCAGTCGCTGCACATCTTCATAAACATCACAATATAATATCGATGGTGATATCGTCAGGACACACCTGAGATTTGAAGATATCGTGATTCTGACAAAATAAGGTAAAAATCTGAAAAATGTAAATGATTACAGACTGACTGGACGCAGCTGAAGCCAACACTGTGGGGGGAAAACAAAAAGCTCATTTTTTCAAGGTAACACTGCTGCATTGTGGGTAGTTTGTGAGGAATCCCACACATCACGCATCACAGAAATGACTCGAGAGAATCGTGAGATTATTCGTCACGTGTTTGTACAATGACACACGGCGACGCTGGTCCTGTACACGTCACGATCTGCGCTGTAATCATCCGTCTCAGGATCATGGGGGGAAAATCTGTGTCAGGAAAAGCTCCATGATTTCATAATAAAGTCTCAGGAAAAGCTCACTGGCTTGTCGTGTGTATAACGTGTGTGTGTGTGTGTGTGTGTATAAATACACCTTGATAACACTTCATTGTGTGTAATAAATCTCTCACCTAATTAAATAAACCTCATGTTCATCACCAAGAAGTTCAATTTGATTAAAACTAGGCACAGGGATCATTAATTCTAGACTTTAAAGTCTCGTTCTAGACTTTATTTAAGGCTATAAATCATTATTAAAAGAAGATAAACCACTACTGATGCCACCCTGGTGTCTGATCTTCAGATTAATTTAATCAAAGATCAGTATTTTCCCTTCAAACTGGTCCATGTGCCACTTTTTCCACTTTCTGTAGTAAAGTACACGGAGCTAACTGGCTCCATCGATCTTACACACACAACCTTAAACTGAAACACATAAAAATAAGAGAGTTAGTTTACTTTCACAAAGAGAGACGCTTTTATATTTTGAGGAAAAGTCGCTTAATCCTTCCTCCACACGTGCTAGTCATGCTAGTCAGGTTAGCTTGTAATGGATGCTAGCTCTTCTGCTAGTCAAACAGCTATTAATTAGAGCATAATGCCAAAATAAACACAAAAGCCTTGTTAAACTGCCTTTAAACCAAATTATTATTCAGATTAACAAGAGCTAGTTAGCTAGCTAGCAAAAAAAACCGTTAAACTGTCAGATTATTTACAGATTAGTCGCTTTGAGATTAGCTTTAAATCAAAGTAATAACATCACAGCAAACATGTCATCGTGTGAAATACATTAACACTGATAAATGAGAATCATTACTACAAAGATTCGCGTTAGTGTGTTAATTTTGAAGTTTATTGACATGCTAATTAATTACACACGACGCCTTGTAGCTAGAGTGACCGTTATAACCGACACAAATTCAAACTTCTACAAAAAAAAAAAACAAAAAAAACAACGCTTGTGTTAATAATGCGATATAATGTTAAGTAATGTCATGTTAAACTTACCTCAGTTTATATCAGAAATAACTTTTATTTCCGCTTTTCTTTCGGATCCCAAAAACAAAAGAAACGTGTCACGGTGACGAGCTCGCGCGCCCTTCTGCCTGTGTGTCCCTGCGCCTGTGTTTTGAAGCAGGAGGTCAAACAGTTTCAAATTTAAACGCCACTGTGTCGACCAATTAAATTCACCGAGCGGCTCCCAGTAGGCGGGATGTAATACGAATCCACCAATGGCGTCTCAGGAAGCGCTGACGTGCTTATTGGTCCTCGCCGTGATGGACGTGTAGACAGACGAATGAACACACGGCCCTGTTCCCGAACACGGCGCTCAGAGCTCATCGGGGATTTAACGTAAATAATTTAAGTGGCTCGTGTGAGCTTTTGCTTTAGTGTCATCAAATAATATTAATATTAACGTTAATAAAATAGTACAAAAGGAGTACATAGGTACTAGTATTTGAATAGTATGATAACTATGAGTTATCGATAAAATAAAATTCATTTTATTCTATTGTAACGGTGTTAATCCTGTGATGAATCATCACATTAATCACGTGAGCTCGTGCACTGGCTCTAGATCGGGCTCTAGAGCAGAACAGAACCCAAGAACCCAAGAACAGTGAGAATGAAACACACTCTGCAAAGCAAACGCCTGCTGTGTGAATAATATTTCACTCCCAGCCACAAGAGGGCAGCAAACATGTGCAGCACGAACAATTTTAATAAAACCAGTGCACTTTAAATTTAATCCTTTATAAAAAAAAATGTGTATATATATATATATATATATACATACAGTGTCCATCCATAAAGGAGGAATATATTCCTTTTTTTCCAAAACCCCAGAAAAGTGTTCAATATGTCAGTAAAAGATATTTTTATATACTTAAGAAGGCAGAATGAAGAAACAGCTTTTTGCTGCTGTTTATTTACGTCATTAAGGATAGACAACTGTAAACATATAATCAGAAAACATTCACGTTATCCTCCTTATTTTAAAATGTTCACCTGAACATCAGACAAAACATCTGTTTTGTGTGTGATTTGATTAATAACAGTCATTATAACGCTTCATTAAGCGCTCAGTCAGCTGCAGACAAAGCCCTTTCCGAAAATCCACCAATCACACACAGCCTCTGTCTGAGCTACAGCCACTCCGACCAATCAGAATGCAGAGTGGGAGGATTCGAATGATGCGGCGTTTCCCAGGCAACCAGCTATGAATTCTGTTAATGCCTTTTCCTCCATTCACACAAAGCGACTAGCTACCTAGCTAACTAATTAAATAAATTAATAAAACAAACAAACATACAAACAAACAAATAAATAAATAAGTAAATCAATCAGTCAGTCAGAAGACAGGACATAACAGACCAGAAGTGCTGTAGAGCTGAGGAAGGAAGACTTAACCGTGTTTAAACCGAACTGAAAGTGTTCATACTGAGAAAACGCTAATGTTTTCCTTCAAAACGTGTACAGCAAAAGTATTGGCACCCGTTAAGAAGGTTAACAGGAAGTGGATGCTTAACTATTTCCATCCTCACACAAGAAAGACAGTTTATTTGATTCTTGTGATCATGAACTTTATAAATTAATTATACACAACATCCCTAATAAGAATCCCTTTCAATAACTGATAAAAAAAAAAAAAAAAAAAACATATTGTGTTAAAATAAAGTGATGTGTTGTCATGGAAACACTCCTGAATCTCACCATGTGCTCCTTACGCAGGGTCAGTGCTGCATCGTCCGGCTCCGGTGGCGAGCGACAACTGCGAAGTTCTTCAACAACAAAACGGAACGACTGAAGCCCCGCCTCTGACCGTCTCCTATTGGCTGACGCATGCTCACGTCACAACACGCCCCAGCAGAAGTTCAATTACATCATAGTATAGTTTTTATGATTTTGTTTTGAATAATCCGTTAGCTCAGCATCCTCACTGAAGAAGAAAACTTCTGAAGAAGCGGACTTCAGGCAGTGAACACGTCTCTGCTGAGTGATTGCACGCGTGGTGACGGGACGCTTCACCCACTAACGTCGCTTTACGTAACACAAAAACACGCACAAGGTTTATATAAAAAGTCCTACAATCAAAAGTGCTTTAAATTTCTACAACAGACAGCTGCACTCAGCACAGAAAAGGAGAAGATGAAGAAGGAGAAGTGTGAAGAATCTACACAGACAGCAATAAATTTAGAAAATGAATTTGAAGCACAGGGACGGTGGTGCGAGTGTCACAATCCGAGAACACACACCCCATGACGAGAACACGAGAGGGAAAAGTGTGGACGAGTCGCCGCTTCCTCCGACATCCACGCAATGTATTACTTATAGAGAGGATATGAGAGTACACACACACACACACACACACACACACACACACACACGCGTTGCAGAGGCGCTCACCTCAGCCAAACCAGTTAAACAAAAGTGTGTGTGTGTGTGTGTGT
>CM040977.1:32668020-32680515 GCA_022985145.1 Pangasius djambal
CACACACACACACACACACACACACACACGTTCAGCAGTGTTTTGTGTTCTTCTCTCTCCCCGCTGCAGTCCTGAGTAAACACAGACGACACGACGATCCTCACCATCACGTCACAGCACGATACACTTTCAGCTCAGCGTGAGAAAGCACAGCATCTCAGGACTCTGCACATCCGATTTCTCAGTCAACTTCAGATGAAGCTCAGGGATTATTTCAAGAGTTAAGGCCCAATTAGACGCCGCTAGAGTTCTCCGATTTTTGGTTCTTGCAGGAGTTTGTAGGTTTGATTCCTCCGTCAGTTTTTGCGTAAAGCGTACTGCCAGAGTTTACGGATCTTTAAGCTGATCTCAGCTGTTTTCCAGTCTGGTAAAAAAAAAATTCTCAGTTCTGAATTTGACTCGACTTCTTTGCATAAAGTGTGTGTTAGTTAGCTTAAGCTCTCTGTGCAAAAAAAAACAAAAAAAAAAACCCTTTAGATTCAGAATAAATATCTGCGATTGAGTTCATGGCTTCTTGAGGGCGCTGATTTTGCGCAGCAGCAGCTGTCGCCTGGCTCGGAGTTTCTTCCTCTCCTGCGCTTGCCGTCTCTCTCGCGCCCGCAGCTGCAGCAGGTACTCCGTGGCGTGGGTCAGGATGGCCACCTTGGAGGTTTTGGCAGACTCCGACAGACCCGGGATTTCGTTCCGGAGCATCTGGAAGCGAGATCGCAGGTCGTCCCTCCTCTTCCTCTCCAGGAAGTTCCTGCGCTGCTCGTTGGAGTCCTCGGAGTCTGAGCTGGCCGGAGAGGACGAGGAGGAAGAAGACGGAGCGGATAACAGCGAAGGGTCAATCCGGACTCGCTTACCGAGCGGCTCTTCTTCGTCGTCGTCGTCGTCAGGGTGGTGGTGGCGGCGCTCGTCGTCGGATTCCGGAGACGGAGCGGCGTAGTTGTGCTGCTGCCGGTGCAGAGAGATGTGGAAGTGCTTCTTGCGCGGGCCGTGCGGGTCGGCGCTCACGGCGATGGTGATGGGCGTGCGAGTGCGCTTCTTCAGACGGTTCTCCACCGTCACCACATCGATCTCATCATCATCATCAGCATCATCATCTGAGGGAGAAACAGCAGAGCGCATAATTAGACGCTTATACAAAGTCTTATAAAGTGTCTATGACGCTTCAAAAGTCCACAAACGTAACAGAACACAGGAGATTATACTGTTCTGTTAAAAATAATACATTTTTAGCCAAAGTAAACAGCGATTTGTTTAAGCTCTTTAATCAGCGTTAAGGTGTGCGCGTAAATTTCCATCTTTCTTAATTACGCCAGACAGAATATTCCAGTAGCTGCCCGTTTCTGCGATTTCTTCTAAGCGTTAAACTGTAAAGACGCAGAGTTTTCAGGCCATGAAACTGAACGAAACTTTCAGTTCAACAGACTCAAGAGACCTTAAAGGTCAAACCAAAGAGCATAAAAGATGCAGGCAACGGTTCTGATAAAGAAACGAATACATGAAAAATGTCTTCACAGGCAGAAAAAGTTGCAGCAGCTTAATTTTTTCCTTAAAAGCTGCACAGAAACGACAGCGTAGTCCAGGTTCGCTCATCCGTAGTCGCTCAGTGCATTTTAATGTTTTCCTGCTCGAGTGCATTCCATTCAGCTCATCAGCAAACTGCAGATGACATCACTTCCTGTACTTAAATTGCAGGAAAATGTCTAAAGTGTGAAAACTACGCTACGTTTCAAACCCGCACAGTGGAAATGAAAACTTCACACACCCCCGTTAAAACGGCAGGTTTTTGAGATGTAAAAAAAAAAAATGAAACTAAGATAAATCATGCCAGAACTTTTTCCCCCTCAATGTGAAACTACAGCGTATAGAAAATAAGTGAAAAACAATCAAACATTTTAGGCAAAAATAAACGTACGATAACCTGGTTGCGCACATATACACACTCCTAAACTAATACGTTTTGTTGAAGCGCTTTCTGATTTTATTACACCACTCAGAGTGGCAGCTAAAGCATGATGCTGCCACCACCATGCTTCACCGTGGGGATGGTGTTCTTTTGGGGATGTGGTGTTTTGTTTGTTTTTTTGGGCAATAAACCATACTTTTTGGAATTATTATACCTTTTAGAATTGGTCTCATGAGAACATTATACATTGTGCCACATGGCTTGGGGTGATTTAGTTGAGCTTGGATGTTTTTTTGTGAGAAAGGGCTCCCGTCTAGCCGCCTACCCCACAGCCCAGACATGTGGAGAACACAAGATTGTTGTCACATGCAGAGCAATCAGGACGCGTCAGATGTTCCTGCAGCTCCCTTAACGTTGCCGTAGGTCTCTTTTGTTAGCCTTCCTGGTAAGTTTTTGTCTTGTCTTTTGGCGAATGTTGGAGGGACGTCCTGTTCCTGGTGATGTCACTGTGGTGTTCCGTGTTCTCCACTTGTTGATGATGGCTTTCACAGTGTTCCATGGTACATCTAATGTTGTGGAAAAATTTTTATACCCCTCTCCCGCTTAAGATCTTTCAGCAAGCGAGATACCGCACATGCTTTGTAAGCTCTTTGCAGACCACGGCTTCAGAAACTCCTACAGAAACAGCTGATCTTTATTTGGGGTTAATCAGAATAAATTCATTGATGACAGCTGTATGATAATTACTTTAGAACATGAGATTGAATGTGATTGGTTCATTCTGAACACAGCCACATCCCCACTGACAAAATGTGTGTGTATGGTTACGCAACCAGGTTACTGTAACTTTATTTTTTCTGATTTTTCCATAAAATATTTGCTTGTTTTCCACTTAATTTGTATACGCTGTAATTACACGCTGAAGGTTCTGACACGATTTATCTTGCTTTCATTTCTTTAACATGACAAAAACCTGCATTTTAACCGGGGTGTGTAAACTGTTTATATCCAGTGTAACTGTGAGAAGAAATGCGACATGAAGATCCTCGTTCATGGATTCCCTTAATAAAAAACAAACGCCACTTCCTGTTCCCACTCCTGAAATAACGATGCGTCTCAGAACAGGAAAACGACCAAGCTGCGTTAAACAGGAAGTCACGTACGACTTCCTCAACAACATCCCTGCATTGTGGTCACCGTGCACGTGCTGGAGCTCTTACCGGACGAGTCCGAGCGCGACTCGGATCCTGAGGACGCCGGGGTTTTTTTGGTCTGGGACACGGGCAGGTTGAGGACGGCAGCGGGGTTCACACACCTCGTGACCTGTGCGTCGGTCTGTCTCGCCGCGCCCTGGATCCGCGGCGCGTTCACGTGCGCGAGTTCGTTCTGATGCGTTTCCGAGCGAGGGGTCGCTCTGGCGGCGTTAAACCCGCCGCTCCACATGCAGTCCTTTATCACCACGGAGCTCAGGTTCCCGAACACGTCCAGCGGGTCGAGCTTCTTCAGAGGAAGCACGCCGTAATCGTCCGACGCCCACATGCTCCGCTCCGACGCCGGCAGCGGGAATAACGAGCGTCCCGCGGAGAAAGTCCTGGAGGGAGACACGGGCGGCGTGGGGAGAAGCTCAAACTTCTTCCAGATGTCCTCGCTGGGCGCCGTGGACGTAAAGAAGTCTTCGATCCTACCGTCCATCTCGTCGTAGAAGTAGTGCTGGTGGTGATCACACTCCATGTCTAATCCCCACACACACACACACACAGCCGGAGTCACAACCTGCAGCACAACAACACAATCACATGCGTTAATATTCCAACATCACTGACTAGATGCTCCTCAGAGTCAGATACAGAGACGTCCACGGATCAGTGACGACATTTCGTTTTATTTTTATCAGCACCATCACAACTATCCATTCATTATTCTTTAAAGAACGAGTAAATGTTTTTAAACGTTCAGTGACTTAAAGCAGCAATAAGCAATCTCAAATCTAACTATAACTTGAACAAATCTAAAAAAAATTTTTTTATATTTTTGATGTGACACGATACTCAGTATTCATTTCTACGATACTCAGTATTTAGATTAACACTCAAATATTTTAAATATTTAAAAGAAAAATATAAATAGCACAGAAAAATGAGAAAAGTAGTTCCAAACATTTTATAGTGTTAAAAAGATTAAGCACGAAATGTTAAAACATGAAATCCAGTCGATGTGAAATTAATTTTTTTTAAATAATAAAAACGTAACGAAAACTACGACATCACTGAACAAATAACTGTTGCTATTTCTCTAATGTTCACTCAGATAATAAAAAATAATCATAAATATTTTTACATTAGGGTCCTGCACTCAAACAAGAGAAAAGAGTAAAAAAAAAAAAAGAACAACTGATCCGGTGTTAATTAGATGTGATGGTGTTAATTAGACGTGACTGCGTCCATGTTTGATGGCTGACTCGCTTCCTGTAGTTGTTTTGAATGAAACGTGCGGCTGATCCGAGTCACTGGCCACACTGTGATACATTTCTATCTCGATAAACACCGATGTATCGTCCACCTTCAGAGCTCTAGTGCACTACAGCGGAGCCTGGTGTAAGCGCGAGCTCACAATGCAACACAATGAAACCCGGGCAAAAGTCGCGTATTGCTGCTTTAATCCTGCTCTAGAACATGCTTCCTCTCGATAACGACTGAGACGGAGAGGTTAGAAAGCTAGATTAGATTTAGATCTGCAGGGGTTTTACAGCAGGTAAATATCTCACACACACACACACACACACACACACACACAGTAACAGCACGTGCATACAGCAACATTACTATTGCTGTTACTGTTGTAGCGTTACAGTTTCATAAACTGCTTTTTCAAGGTTTCTGCACTACAGTGTACGTGCTCACGACTTCTCCAGCAAAAAAAGGAAAAGATTTTTTGATGCATTTCTCAGTTTAGCGAAGAGAAAAGAAAGAAAGACAGACAGACAGACAGCCAGCAGTGCAGTCCAGAGTTAGAGTTAGTAAAGTCTACACATCCTCCTGAGCTCATGTCCAACACTGCACAGGCAATGCGCTGCGGGAAAGAGTGAAGTGCTGCTCACATTTACCGTCTCATCTGTTCAGGTCCGGACTGAAGAGCAGCAGAAGAGCAGCAGGACAGGAGCAGGAGCAGAAACCGGGGCTGAAGGACAAAGAAAGAGAACAATTGAACTTCCGGAACAAAGGAAGAGAGAAAAAAATCTCCAGCGCCAAGAAGCAGGAACACTCCACACGCCGGGGTCTGCGTTTCCGAAATCCAAACTTACTCAGAAACGAGGAGGAAGAACAAAAAAAAGCGTTTAATTAGCGTCTATTAATTAAGCAACTACTGCAGCGCGAGACTCAATAAACCGCGCCCGCGCGCCACATTTCGCGCCACAGCTGCGCCTTTGTGTAGCCTTACTCACCCTAACCACGCCCACTTTCCCCTTTCTCTACACATAACCCCGCCCACTCATTTCCATAACCGCCGCGTTACCACAAACTCTCCTGTTTCTCAGCTTTCTCTTTGTCATTAGTTTACCACAACATGCTAAGCAAAGCTAACTATATCTGTCTTTAAAACAAAAATAAAAAACAAAATAAAATACAACGTCAAAGTCACACAAACACACACAAAAAAGCGATGCTGTTCTGTTCCACACAGGGCTGGGGTTGCTAAGACAACAAACCACGCCCCCTCATGACCACGTCACATGATACGTTTAAATATAACAGTAAACGCCTTTACCTTTGGCTTATTATTATTATTAGTTACTTATTTTTGTTGTTATTTAATTTTTCAGTAGAGTACAAGAATAAAAATATATTTGGGAGACGTGTATATGTTATATAGTTTATATATAATGAATTTATCCACAAACAAACAAAGATATGCAATAAAAATAATAATTAAAGTCAGTATCATGTAATATGTCCATTGAGGTGGGAGAAAAACGATACGTCAAAAAATATCACATCACGATCCTCGAAGACATTTTGTTACGACGCACAATACGCTTCACGATATCTAGGTTTGCTAACAGACAGCTAGTGAAAGGGTAGCTTTGCGTTTTAAAGAAATTTGTGAAAAATTACACAATATTAAGACTTTTAATGTGAACAAAACGAACTGACTTACTACTAATACAAATCAGTGTTATTAAAAGATATCACGATACCTCAGAAAGGCGTACTGTGACATCGTTTATCACGGTATCAACATTATATCGTCATATAGACGTAATTCATCTGTTTTTAATTTTAATAAGAGTAATAAAACACTGCCTTTATCTGAGAGTTATGTCATTAAAGCAGAAATCTGCACTTTGGGTATCTGACCATTTGTAATTGAAATGCTTGAAAAGCTTTGGGCCTAAATGTGTGTGTGTGTGTGTGTGTGTGTGTGGTCCTGATACACAGATAATAAAAACATCTCCTGACTAATGAAGTGTGTGTGACGTGACGACGCCCTGAAGCTCATTTTCACCTCCACAAACATCAACGAGGATCAACTGCAGCTCTTCTCACCTGCTAGTGTGAAAGAGACTGAAATCACTATGTGAACAATAACTGATACGCACACACACACACACACACACACACACACACACACACACACACACACACACTTCATGCTCTTTGTTATGTGTGATTAGTAAAAGACTCAGAGATGCTGTTTAAAGTCTATTGTTCTATAAAGCCCTGATTTGACATGCGCATGTGTAATCACAGACCCTCTCTCTGTCTCTCTCTCTCACACACACACACACACACACACACACACACACATTTAGGCCCAAAGCTTTGATGATTCGATTGGATTTGTCTTGCATTTTTTTTAAATAATCAGATACAGAAATCAAAGCCGTGACGTTTAAACTCGTGATTAACTCGTGCTGGAGGATTTTTGTTGTTGTTGTTGTTGTTGTTTATTATTTATTCTGTTGATATAAATTGATTCTGTTGATATTCTGTTGATTTTCTGTTGATATAAATCTGATCTCAGAGAAGCCCAGGCTTTTAGTGTATTTAAATCTTCTCTCAAAACTTATTTCTTTAGGATTGCTTTTCTTGATGAATTTGTTTGTTTGTTTTTTTTTTTTACTGAATTATTATTACTATTATTATTATTATTATTATTATTATTATTAAACTGTATTTTTTGATTAACTGTTTTTGACGCATGCTTATATACTTTGTTTTATGCTGTGTACTCCTGTTTCTACTTTCTTTTCCTATGTAAAGGCGTTATATCAAATTCAGTTTTTATTATTATTATTATTATTATTATTATTATTTGGTGGGGGTCAGAGGAGATTCTCAGTAATCTGATAGCTGTGTTTATATTCACTCCACTAATCAGATAACTCCAGCGTACACGACGAATCATTTACTTTGGTAGCTTTACTACAAATTGTGAATTTAATTATATTTTTCATCTTTAAGCTGAAGCATTGCCACTTTTTAAATAAAGCAGCTTCAGCTATTTTATCACCTGAGCTCAAGCATCACATTGTGCATTTCCTGCTGTTGAATCACTCTGGAGGTGTTTTATTGATAAAATCAAATTCATATCTTTCTTTCGTCTGTCTTTCCTTTAATATATATATATTTTTTTAAGAAAGACTTTATTGTCACACAGAGAACTACACTCTCTCTTGCCCTGATCTCTGGATCTGAAGACACTCACACTACTGCTGCTCTCTTCATGGAGTACGCAGCTGTTTGCGGTACATTTATCAAATTTTCTTCCTTTCTTTCTTTAACTTTTGTCTTGCACTACCACTTAACTGCCACTGCGTCTCCATTTTCTCCTTTGGTGCACTGGCTGAGTTTTTAATTTGCGTTGTGTGTGTGATGTGTGAGTCTGAAACATCACCTCGGTGTTGACATGGGGTTTGAACAGACCAGTGATAATGATCTGTTTCTCGTAGCGCATTCGCCCACTTGCCCTTTACGATTAATCCGGCCCTGCTCGATTATTTGCTAACAAAAGACAAACATGGAGACGTCTGTGTTTTTTCCCCACCTTATAGCTCGAACGCACGGACGTCAAAAACAACCTAACTCTACATTCTGACTCGTGTGGAGTCAGTGTTACGGATTTAACAACTGAACTGTATGTCTGTGTGCTGGTGCGTCTAAAGCTGATGCGTGTATATACTTCATTTAAAGGTATGAAGTGCTGCTGTGTTCACTGCTGAGGCTCTGAGCGGCCATTTTGATTTGACGTCACTCCCTGAACTCGGGGGTTGAGGAGTCCGTCCCGATTTCCCAAGCAGGAGTCTGCGTTTTCTTCGTTTTTCAGAAACTTACAGCCTCTAGTGGAATGCAGGAAATGCAGAAAAGAAAAAGACTGGTGACCTCGCACTCTGAACGCAAAACCGGAAATAACGTTCCGTGTGAAATAAGAAAACTGTAGAAAAAAATTCTCGGGATCACGGAGATCACGAAGCAGCGGCGATCGTGAAGCGTTAAATATATCTGTGGAGGAAAAACTCAGAAAGTGAACAAGAGAAGAGGAGAAATGGAGCCGAAACACCAGAAATCAATAAATAAACGCTAGTGAAATGGATTTAGTCCATTTTTTCTGCTTTCTTCCTTCCGCTTGTTGATGTAGTTGGAATGGAAAAGGGTAGTGGGTAATTAGCTAGCTTTCTGCAGCTTTAATGAGAATCCGAGCAAACGATCCAAACACTCAGCAAGATCAGTGACAAAAAACGTGCGATCAGCAAACGGGACAAACTGGGCTAGGCAAAACCCAGGAAACAAGGAACAGAAGCAAGGTCAAAGGTCAAGACAGAAGCGATTCTGCAGTATGGAGCCAGCGGACACTGCGCTATCCCATAAGGCAACGGGGCTGCGCGGAAGAGCTGTCAGAATGCTCTTTTAAAGCGTAAGAGCTGTCGGTATTAAACGCTGTTCCTTGTGGTTAAAACGTACTTGTTTAACAGCACCTGAGTAAAACGTTACGCGGTCGTTAGCACTGCAGGCCGTTTCAGCCGTCTGCATCGGACCCCGTGTTGCTATGATATTCCACTTGGTTGCTATGGTGTTGTAGGTAGTTGCTATGCTAACCTAGTTGGTTGCAAAGTGGTTGCTATGCTCACCCTGTTGTTCCCTTGGTGGATGCTATGACATTCCAGGTCACTGGTAAGGTGTTGCTAGGTGGTTGCTAAGTGGTTGCTATGCTAACTTTCTCGGTTGCAAGGTGGTTGCTATGCTAACTTAGTCGGTTGCTATGATAGTCCAGTTGGTGGCTAGGTGGTTGCTATGATATTCCAGGTCACTGGTAAGGTGTTGCTAAGTGGTTGCTAGCATGTTGCTAGGTGGGTGCTATGCTAACTTATTCGGTTGCAAGGTGGTTGCTATGCTAACTTAGTCGGTTGCTAGGTGGTTGCTATGATAGTCCAGTTGGTGGCTAGGTGGTTGCTATGATATTCCAGGTCATTGGTAACGTTTTGCTAGGCGGTTGCTAGGGTGTTGCTAAGTGGTTGCTATACTAACTTATTCGGTTGCTAGGTGGTTGCTATGATATTCCAGGTGATTGGTAAGGTGTTGCTGGGTGGTTGCTGGGGTGTTGCTAGGTGGTTCCTATGCTAACCAAGCTGGTTGCTAGCATGTCGCTAGGTGGTTGCTAAGTTGTCGCCTGATTCCCCATGTACTACATATTGATCACGTTCTGCACGAAGAACCCCGAAGTCATCAATATGGAGAAATGAAAACTATACAAATTTCCGTGTATAATATTAATAAATATAAGAAGAAGAAGAAGAAGAAGAAGAAAAGATTAAGGAGAGGAGTACAAGGGCTCCATGAAGCGAACATGATGATGGCGGAACAGCGCCACGGCGCGTCAGTGGCCAAAAATATATTACATCCGTAGTGGTTTAGCGCTGAACGGGGAAGCGGGTCAGGGAGTTAGCCCAGGATCCGTGGTGTGTGTTCTGCACATGGCTGATCTACAGCTGCGCTAACTACAATGCGTTATGAGAAGAACCGGGTAAAAAAGAGACAAAAGCGATGATGCATTGGCCGGGAATCGAACCCGGGCCTCCCGCGTGGCAGGCGAGAATTCTACCACTGAACCACCAATGCTTCTCTCAACGCGCTACGGATGCAATACTTTAATTAACCGCTAACGCTGTTCCTCACTTTCTCCTTACTCTTGTGTTTGTACATACATATATACACACATACACTATTATACCCCGTATTTATTGTTTTATTTTTATTTCTTATTTATTTTTTAAAACGAAAAAGTGACTTCAATAAAAATGAAAAAGACTGAAAAATGTACATCATTTCACTCTGCATGATTTTATACAATTCTAATGCAGAACAGATCACACAGGAGAAATAAAATAAACTTCTTACTTTACTTGTTACTGTGCTGCTGGAATATAATATAATATAATATTCAAATCTCCACCACACACTGATCTTATTTTATTTACCTGTAGAACCTGGTGTGTGTGTGTTTGTGTGTGTGTGTGTGTTTGTTTGTTTTTCCTCAGAATTCTATAAGTCTCATTACTAGTGTTTCTTTTTGACTGCACTGTTGAATGTATGTACATTTATTTCTGTAGTTATTTCCTAATTTGTTCCCAAAGTCTGTATCCAAGCTTCAGCAATACAAATGATAATATTTATCACACCAATAACGCGACCTTCTGACTTTGACTCTGACTTGATTTTGGCTGGAGAGTCGATATATTTCCCTGCTGCTCTAATGAAGCCTGTATATAATTATAATAATTATAACTTTATAATATTTCCCTGTGCATTCACCGGGAATCGAACCCCCGTCTCCAGAACCTCCTCTAAACCACTACGGATGTAATATATTTTTGGCCACTAACGCCGAGTGGCGCTGTTCCGCCGCCCCTCAAACTGCTTATAATTCTCTTATATTATTATTATTATTATTATTATTATTATTATTATTATTATTATTATTATATTCGCTTATAATTCGACGTCACGCGAAGTAACTACTGTAAGTGAGTTGTGTGTTCACACTGTGGAAATTCACTAAAAATAACCCGGATGATGACGTAAAACCGACCCCACGAGGTCCTCACTAATAATAAATCACTGTCCTTGTGGAACAGCAGGGGGCGCTGTGGCTGGCATTTTAACACACACACAACGTGGATGAAGCTCAAAAGCAAAAATTCTTCCATTTTTAAAAGACTTTAAATGACTTTTTTGGGGGTTTCAGAAGCAGTGGTCTCTCCTGGAGCTTAGTTTAATGAGTTAATCAGTTCCAGTCCTGATCTACACACGTTTAAAAAGATGTCTCGTTAATAAACTAAAGAACAGAATAAAGTTTTTTTCTGAAAATGTCAATTATATTGTAGAAAGAAAACATTTACATACTTCTCATAATTATTCAGAAGCACTTCCAGTCAGTGTGTGTAAAGCAGTACACAACACACACACACACACACACACACACACACACAAAGCTGTTCATAAGTGTGAAATATTTCGCATTTCAGAACTGTAGCGTTAATGTGCCGTGTTTAGATTTACGGTGTGTTTGTAGGTTTTCGCTCTCCCACTCCTCTGTGTGAACGACAGCTAGCCTAGCGTTGCTGCGCTAGTGCACCCTGTTAGCGAGTTAGCGGAGCGGGTTCATTTGACTCTGTAAATGTGGATTATTCAAATACGCTCATGTGTGACAGCGTGTTTTATGAGAAGATTCCACATGAACGCCTCAGACGTGCGGTAAAATATGGAAATATTTCGCGACGGTTCAGAGATCGTGATACCGCTGTGATGTTAGCGCTCCATGCTAATTACAGTCTTTTTTTTTCTCAGTAATGTAGTTTCATATTTTCCAGATGGTTCTGTTTCAGGTTTACTGTCAGGCCACGTGCTAATAACTCTGTTCACCATTCAGCACTAACCGCTGTGGACGAGTGTGTTTCCGCTGAACAACCCACTCGATACACGCTCCTTTAATCTTACACACTCAGAGTGTTCAGGGAAAGCGGACGTGTGTATATGTGTGTGTATATGTGTGTGTATGTGTGTGTATATGTGTGTGTATGTGTGTGTGTATATGTGTGTGTATGTGTGTGTGTGTGTGTGTGTGTGTGTGTGTGTGTGTGTATGTGTGTGTGTGTGTGTGTGTATATGTGTGTGTATATGTGTGTGTATGTGTGTGTATGTGTGTGTGTATATGTGTGTGTATATGTGTGTGTATGTGTGTGTATGTGTGTGTGTATATGTGTGTGTATGTGTGTGTGTATGTGTGTGTGTGTGGGGGGCTGCTTCTGGGAATCAAACCTTCCTGATTTGTTACTGATAGCTTTGGTGAGAAAACAGGAGTTTGCATTAACAAGCTGTGTGTGTTTAGCTCATTGCAAATAAAGCCAGTGTTGTCATGAGCTTAATTACTCCAACAGTAGCGCTGCAGTCGAGTGTGTTTCCACTGAAGAACCTGCTCCGGCACACACTCCTGTGTGTAACCGGTTACGAGTACACATTATTATTCAAACTGAATAGATAAAGAAATACAGATATAGATGTGGATATTAGGCGGAGTATGCTCCTTTTCGTTTCTTTTTTTTTTTC
>CM040977.1:32711211-32723753 GCA_022985145.1 Pangasius djambal
TTACTGTTCACGCTGTACAGACGTGTGTGTTGGTCCTGCCTCAGCTGCGTGCGTGTGTCGTTGGTGACGTCGCTCTCGTTTCCCATCAGCCACTGCAGCGAGGGGGAGGGGTACCCGCCCTCTGAGGTCACCTGCACCTCCACGTGGCCGTCGTTCAGCATGAAGATGTGCAGCCGAGGCTCGGGGTAGAACGCTAAAGGAGGGGTGGAGAAGAGTGGTCAGTTACCATGGTAACCAGTAACGCATCTTTCTGAGAGCTAGCTAAGATTAATGCTAACTTTCTTTAGAGCACTTTATCATGAAGTTTGCATCATTACCTGCTACTTTGAGGCCGAAGCTCTTCATCTGGCTGCCCAGCTGAGTGCTGATGGAGCAGGTGTACTCCCCCGCGTCCTCCAGAGTGGTACGGTCCAGCCTGAGCGATGCGTTCCCCTTCTTCATCTCCTGGTGGAACAGACTGGTGCGGTTGGTGTATCTCGGGCTCTGGTACTGCAGCTGGTCTCGGCCGTGGAAGAAAGTGTGGACCACCTCTAGCTGACGCTGCCACGTGATCACGCTGCTGCCTGCGTCCCACGAGCCGCTCACTGGGAACGTGCAGGACAGAAGCACCGCCTCGCCGTACACAGCCATCTGTACACGGGTGGGTACCGAGATCTCAAACTCAGCTACGGAGACAAACATGGAGAAAAAAAGTTCACCTTTAATGTAGTCGTGAGCTCTGAGACACTTTGATGTTCTTCAACAGTCATAAAGCAGTGGTCTAACTGGGTAAAGTCAGTTTCTGCTGGTTTGTATTTTAAACTATAAGCAGAACTGTAGAAAATAAGAAATGGTGCTGTTTCCCCGGACAAAGCAAGGTGTTTTAATGTCAGCATGAAGGTCTAATTTTAAGGTCAGCATGAATGTGACACCACGCACTCGATCAGCTGCCGAGTTATGCACCTGCAATGTCCTAATGATCATGTGCTCCATCAGAAACACGCTAAATGCGATCCTTAAAGTTCTGTCAGAGCTGCTGTCAAGTTTCTGTAACACCTTCTGACCAATCAGAATCCAGAATTCAGCAGCGCTATGGCATCAATCTGTGAGGACTCCAGGATTCTGAAGAAACAGTGATTTTGTAGCTGTAATCATGTACAGAGATGGCTCATGATGCAGAAAAGAGACATTATCAGAGGAAAGACTTAGGAAAGTACAGATAAGCCACATTATCTCTACTTTCCTGTGTTTATAGCTCATTTGTTTATCACTTTGTATTGATCTTATAAAGATTGTGTTCTGTTTAAAAGAATGATTAAGATCAGCAGACATGGAGGTCAAAACTACAAATTGAGGACAGATACATCAAAAACTTATCCGAGTGAACCGCAGTGGTGAAACTCAGCAGCCTGCGAACGGAAAACACTCGATTTTTCTTTAATATTTTTGTTTCACAGCTCCAGAGCTCCTGAGTTCAGGTTTATGGTCTGTGTGGAGTTTTGCATGTTCTCCCCGTGTGAGTTTCCTCCGGGTTCTCCAGTTTCCTCCTACTTCCCAAACACATGCATGTGTACAGGTGGATTGGCTATGTGTGTGTGTGTGTGTGTGTGTGGAGATGTTCCTCGCCATTTTAGTAATTAATAAATGCCTATTAAACAATGTACCTGACTTTATGTACTCTAAATGTACACTGTTGTACAAGCCGAAACTAGTGTACACACATTCTTAAGTGAGTCTAAAGATCACGTGCATAACGTGACTCATAGTCAGTCACGGTTTCTGTCACGTGTATGATGTCACTCATGGTCCACACTACAGTTATCTAAAATAAAAACACTGGGTACTTTCATGACTGTGCTCGCCAGTGACTGCTACTCTCCTAACTCTCAAATCTCGCGGTGTTTCTCGTGAACAAGCGAGACTTCAGATCGAAACTAAGATGGCGGACGGAACGCTAGAGACAGCTTGTGTTCATTCTGTTCATTTTACAGCGAAAAGACAAAAAAAAAAAGCTCCTGTTCTAGAAAATTAATCAGCCCTGATCAGTCAGAATCCCACAGAGCTGTTAGAGAAATGATTTTTAACCTCAGCTCGTGTTTCCACGCTCTGTCCCGCACACAGGCGCGCGCTCCCGCAGCTCTGCGGGTTTGCGGTGTTTGACTCAGTGACTCAGAGCAGTGACTCACACAGAGCTGTCACTAAACCACTATAAACTAGTGTTAATAAGACACTGTCCTGACCTAACGCTGAAACACGAGCAGTTCTAACACCAGCATGATGTCAGGTCTTCGCTTTCACTCATGTCGAGCTCCTTCTTTCACTCAGACTTTACACTCATACACTTTTAATCCCTGTGCTTTACACCAGCAGCTAGAATCATTAACCCTCATTAGGCTTCATCATCAGCTGAAGTGCTTCATCTTCATCTGAGCTGCAGATATAAAGCTGTAAGAAAAGGAGACTTACTGTAAGAGGAAACTCCATCCAGCACAAGAAGAAGAAGAAGAAGATGGAGAGAGAGAGTCGGTGCTGAAATCCTCCTAGTTTTAACTCTCATATCCTGCTTCAGGTCTAGAGATGTGTGTGTGAATGAATGAACAGCAGGTCAGAATAACTAACACACAAACACTCCACCGCACTGAGATGTTTAACAGCTGACTGTGTGCTCCAAGTGTTATAACCTTCTGCTGAACCCGCCCCGTCTGACTTATAACCTTCTGCTGAACCTGCGTCATCCTGCCTGAAAGAGAAACCACGGGAATAAGCCAGACCTGTTGTTTACATGACGTCATGTATCATGTGACCAGACCCAGCGCTGTGGATGGAGAATATGGAGATAAATTCAGGTAAATTAGAGACGCATTTATTTATCATTTATTTTTATCCTGCTGAGTGAAAGTTCACACTTATGTCACTCAGCACTTCCCGTGGATCTGCTTATTAGAAATAGCGTTACTTTAATTTAATGTGATGACATATAAAGGGGGCGTGGTCAGCATCAAACACGAAGGGGACTCCAAAAACCTTTCCTAAGCCATTATTTTCATAAGGTTATAAAATGACCAAAATTATAAAATGAAGGATAGAAAATGTACTATTGTAGCAAAAAAAAATGATAAAGATAATTTAAATCATGTACAGGTTTTTAATGACTTAATTCTTGTCCCAAATTACCAAATATGGGTCACTTTAATTAGTTCAGCCTTGTCCAGGTTCATTAGGACAGTGTGTAGAGTTAATTAGGACAGTGTGTGTGTAGGGTTCATTAGGACAGTGTGTGTAGGGTTAATTACGACAGTGTGTGTAGGGTTCATTAGGACAGTGTGTGTGTAGGGTTCATTAGGACAGTGTGTGTGTAGGGTTCATTAGGACAGTGTGTGTAGGGTTAATTAGGACAGTGTGTGTGTAGGGTTCATTAGGACAGTATGGTCCAGGTTAATTGGTTCAGTGTGTTTCAGAGTAATTGGGTTAATTGAGTGGAAAATGTTTTTAGTTAGTCTTGATGGAAAGGTTAGCCATGCTTCTGTAGAACATAACAGAAACTTGAACACACTGATGATTTAAGAATGTGTAATGTTTTGGGGAACTTGTTTTACTGATAATAGGAAGGAATAAAAAGACACTGGAAATTCATAAACTGTCCCGATATGTCTGAAGTCACCCCATGACTCTGTTAGAGAGAAGTACGAGTTAGTACAGCAAACAACACAGAATAGAAATATATAGTTTTTCAAATTTGTGTAGACTTTTGTAGAATTTGTGTCATTTAAGTGTTTTTTGGAGAAGAAATGTTTAATCCTGGTTTAAAGATATTGATTGACTCGGCTTTCTGATCGTCAGTGATGTAAAATAAGTGACAGCTTTTATTTATAAAGCATGTTTAAAACTCGGAGCTCTCACCGAAGTGCTGAACATCATTAAGAGGATATGAAGAGCAGCGAACACACCTGATGTCCATCTTCAGCTGAGTTGGTGGAACAGTGGCTTAGTTACTGGTGTGAAGAGCTGAGAGAGCTGAGAGCAGAGTAATGACACAGAAGGTCAGAGATGTAGGAGAGAGATGGAGCAGTACACTGGCTGTAGAACAGAGACGAGTGTTGATTCTGGTTGTTCCTGTTTCTCCAGGTGTGTGTTTTTAGGGTTTGTAGGGGAACGTCCCGGATTTAAATGTAGAAGTGAGAGGAGGAAACAGCAGTCAGGTGATGTGAGAGAACTGAGAAAGTCATACCATGTAATTTCAGGGGTCGGATTTGAAGACTGGTGAGATGATGAGGCCCTGAACAAGCATGTGAGGGACATCTGAGGGGGAGATGATCAGATCAGATGATGCTGTAATGGAAACACCTGCAGGATCACTTTTAGAGATACAGTCAGGACATGCTTAACCATGCGTGTAAAAAATGTAGTCTATTTCCTGTGTGTGGTGGAGACCGGCGTTTAACAGGTAATTGGGCAGAGCTTCAGCACATTCTCTGGAAAGATGTTGCAATACACAGTAATGGAGTGTCTCAGAGAAGATCATTTGATGATCTCTGTAACTGAATGTTTCTGTGAAGCACAGTCGGTGGGTCTGTTTTTTTTTTTAAAGAATAATATAGTGGATATCAGTATCAATAACTATAATACATTATTGTTGTAGTTGGAAAGTAAGATTAAAAATCTCTACACATCTTCTCTGATAAACAGTCATGAAGGAACTGATTAGTCTGATGTGCTGAATGTCTGAAGAGGCAGATTCTGCTCATAAAATCCATGTGTTGTGTTCATTGGCGTTTCTTTTTTATTTACACAGTAAAGGCTGTGAAAAGGTCGAGGTGCTCAGGTTTAGATTCTACACACTTAATTTATAAGGAGTCCAGAAGGAGACTCAATAAAGTGAACCTTGACTGATCGTCTTCAAGTCGTGTAGTCGGTGATGGATGGAGCTGAGAGTTTCTATAGGGATTACACTGCCAGGTTTACGTCACATGAATGAACATAAATGAACATTTTGTCAAACTCAGCCATTTAATATTAATGACCTGAAAGGAAGTGATTCCAAAACAAATCCTTAAATGAACACACATTTCGTGACCATCATGGTGCCGCGGATGGCTGGAGGGCTGGAGCTCTCTAGCGTTTTTGTTTTTGTCGTTTGTTTGTCCTGCCCTTTGTCACCTTTCACCGATCACTTTTACCAGGGACGAATTGCTGAACATCAGGAAATGCACTCCCGTCAATCTTTTACCGATTTTTGAACATTCTGAAGTCTTACTGGACATTTTACTCGGCGGAGCGGCGGCTCTATACAGGCGCTAACGTGCTCGTGAAGCTCCGACAACGCGGCTTTAGCCTGACCATCTCCGCTCCCTTGCCAACAAAACCAAAGAAATACTTCTCCTCAGCCGGTCAAACAAGGACTTTTCCAGCTCCGCTGCTCTGTGCTTCACGGAAACCTGGCTGAACGAATCCATTCCGGACGGCGCGTCACATCTGCCGGGCTTCCAGCTGGTCAGAGCGGATCGCATCACCGGGTCATCGGGGTGAAACGAGCGGCGGTGGATTATGTCTTTACATAAACAGAGGTTGGTGCACTGATATAACAGCGTTGCAGAAGATACGCTGTCCTAACACAGACGTTCTCCTCGTCCACTGCACTCCTTTTTATTCACCACGCGAGTTTTCCGCGTTCAAGCCTGCTCAAGCCTGCACGGTACTGTAGATTTGAAAGAGGCAATCTCACACCCCACACACACTCTGACCAACATCTCTCCACACAACCATCGACACCTCCTGTAACCACCCTCACGCCCATCTTGATCCTTAACCTGCACTTAGGATCTGTGAAAAGGATGTGTGCCAGCTCTTCAGGAGACAAAACATCAGGAAAGCACCAGGCACAATGTCTCACCCACCTGTCTGAAAGTCCGTGCAGACCAGCTGTCACCCATCTTCACACGGATCCTCAACAGATCACTGGAGCAGTGCAAAGTCCCTTCCTGCTTCAAACGCTCCACCATCATCCCCGTCCCAAAGAAATCCAAGATCTCTGAGCTGAATGACTACAGACCTGTTGTCTTAACATCTGTGGTCATGAAGTCATTTGAGACACTAGTGTTGACCCACCTGAAGACCTTCACTGGACCTTACTAGACCCCCTTCATTTTGCCTACAGAGCAAACAGGTCAGTGGATGATGTAGTCAACATGGGACTGCATTACATCCTGCAGTACCTCGACAGACCAGGGATTTATGACAGAGTTATTCTGTTGTGATTCCCCTGGCAACGGTTATGTTTCGGTGGGCGTGTCCTAGAAAAACAGAGCACGTGCAAAACCACAGTTTCCAGTGAAAACAGGAAGTACGCTGGTCACGTGTGTTGAAAGAACACTAACAGACAGAGCAAGATCCATGAGGATTATCTGGTGCGATTCAGACAGTTTAACTATTTCACTGTGTAATTAAAGGAAGGGTTTTTGTTTGTTTGTTTGTTTGTTTGTTTGTTTTGTTTTTGCTCAGAACTACAGTAAACTGCAGTGAGAATGAAAAAGCTAGCAGTGATGTCATACGGGTTTATCACGCTCGTGACATTTTAATTTATTCACACAGACGCCTGTAAAATCCAGCCAAGTGAAATTCCAGACGTAATAATTATCATGATGATGTGAGTCACTGCTATTCATAACCACGTCTCATGATAACTTTTACAGAAATGCTTTTATCTCTTTTATAAAAGGAAGATTCAATATTCTAAGAAAATTATTTAAAATTTTAACTAACATTACATATATAATGATTTAACATTTTGTGTCACTGTGATGAGTTACTGATGTACACTAGGGGAAGAAAATGTCCGTATATTTACATATATTTAATATTTAATATGTTTCAGTGATATATTTAATTCTCTCTGTGTTTCAGTGGACATTCTCAAGCTCACTTGAATCCACATCATTTCACACACTGCTTCATTTAGCCTTAAAGCCTTTCATTACCATCTGTACTTTTTCCTTTTTACTCATAAATCTATATGGAGCCCTCACATACCGTAGTGTTTTTAAATAATTACGTCAAAATAATATTTTAATAACGTGTGCTGTGAATGTTGGGCTGTTGGGTGTGTTTTTACACAAAGAAATAATTTTAGTGAAATCTGTTAAGGAATTGATTTTAATTCATCGTAATCATTAAAACTGTAAAAAAAAAAAAATTTTATTAATGCTCTGAAAATAATAATAGGCATTTATTCACACACACACACACACACACACACACACACACACACACACACACACACACACACACAATATCAATGTACTGATCTTGTCACCAGATTAATTTCAATGCAACACAAAAAACAATTTATTATGTAAAAATAATGTAATGTTTTTCCCTTTTTCTCTTTCTCGTCCAATCATACATACTATACAGGTATACAGGTAAATACATCATCAACATCATTATTATTATTATTATTATTATTATTATTATTAATTACAGTACTACTGTTATTACAGTATGTATGGTTGTAATGATTGTTACTGGTTTAAGTCATTTTCTTATGTATTGAAGGTTTATCTTCTCCTTATAAAAAAAAGTGTTATAACTATATACTGGCTCTGACTGGGAGCAGGAATAGTCTCATGATGTCATCAGTTTCTGTAATGTTTACACTACCACATCATAGATATACATGAAACTGATGACATCATGAGACTATTCCTGCTCCCAGTCAGAGCCAGACCAGACTAAACAGTCCAGTAATTAAGAGTTATTCAGTAACTCAAATCATACCAATGCTCCCTGCTTTAACTACGACGCAGAACCTGTTCCAGCTCCCAGCATGCCGTGCATTCCTGCCCTGTGTAGGCCACGCCCAAAACAAACCCTAGCAACTGTTGCTAGGCGACTCCTGGCGCTGTTTATATTTGGGCTATAAAACTAAAGCTCATCTACACGTTGATGTGTTTATCTTTAAGAGGAACTACACAAAACATGATTTATTTTTGTACGCACGTGTTTTTTTTCCAGCGAGCATGACTTCACGTTTAAAGGGCCGATTTAAACCAGTTCTGTCTCCTGCAGACTCTAAAGTCCACACTGTGATTGTGATAGAAGTCGAGTCGAGTGGCTTTATTGCCATTTCAACCATATACAGCTAGTACAGTTCACAGAGAAACACAACAACAACATTCCTTCAGGACCATGGTGCTACACAAAACAACACAGAACTACATGAGACTATCCATGACTGCATAAAGTGCACATGCAGGCAGCACAGGACAGTACAATCACTACTGAAAGCAGGACAATAGGCACAGAGACGGCGCAGCGTGGACCAGTACACAGTTCTAGTATGAAAGTGTCAGATATAACACTAGTGCAAAAGAATAACAATATCACAAAACGCTGTAAATGTAAACATTACATACTATGATATAGTATTCATTAGAGAAGCTTATACCATATATGGACATAGCAGTTATTGGGGAAGCAGCCAGATAGATAGTATAGCAATGACAAGAAATTATATCCAATATTTTTATTTTATAAATACAGTAGCATCAATAGGTAGTAAATACAGAAATGTGCAAAAATTGCAAAGAGAGTGGGATGGTGTTCAGTTGAGTGTGAGTGTGTGTGTGTGTGTGTGTGTGTGTATGTGAGTGTGTGTGTGTTGTCAGTTCAGATTCTGAGTGTTGAAGAATCTGATGGTTTGGGGGAAGAAACTGTTCCACAGTCTGGTCGTGAGGCCCGAATGCTTCTGTACCGTGTGATGTGAGTGCACCAGGACGGTAGCTGTTCAGGCAGGACACTGAAGACTTCATCGGCAAGGGGACGATGGTGGTGGCCTTGAAGCCCGTTGGAACGACGGTGCTGCTCAGGGAGGTGTTGAAGATGTCAGTGAGAACATCCGCCAGCTGGTCTGCGCACCCTCTGAGCACTCTGCCAGGAATGTTGTCTGGTCCAGCAGCCTTCTGTGGGTTAACTCTGTGTAGAGTTTTCCTCACGTCACATGCCGTGGTCAGACACAGCACCTGGTCGTTGGGAGGAGGGATGGTCCTCTTCGCCGTCTTGTCATTCTGCATCTCAGACCGAGCGTAGAAGTTGTTCAGTGCATCTGGAAGGGAGGCGTCACTGCCACAGGCAGGTGGTGTTGTCCTGTTAGATAGAAGATGTTTCAGGAGTCTGATCAGTGTAAATAATGAAAGACAGTATAGAACAGTGATTAGTAAAGGGAAAATAAAAGACACTGATGGAAAATTGGAAACTTTCTCTTACCAGCTTCAGCTAAACAAAACACCTCTGTGGAAATGACTGTAGATTCGTCATCTGCTCCAAACATAAATCCCTCAAATTTCTGTGTGTGTGTGTCTGTGTGTGTCTCTGTTTGTGTGTGTGTGTCTGTGTGTGTGTGTGTGTGTGTCTCTGTCTGTCTATCAAGAAACCGTTGATGAAAAATTTTATAAGGGGAAAATCTTAAAAGCTCCTCACTTTGGTAACTGTGTGTCACTGGGATTCTGCTGTTTCACTCACACTCATGCTAGTGTGTTTATGTAGATAATAAACACTGTGTGTGTGCGTGTGTCTGTTTGTGTGTGTGTGTGTGTGTGTGTGTGTTACAGTAAAATACTGAGTAACAGTGGGGTGATGTAGCTGAGCACATCACCAGCAATAACAATTTATTATTTATAAAAGAATGATGTCATACTTTTATCTATTTATAGTTACTTTTATCAGTTATATCAAGTTCTCACTTATTTTATAGCAGCTATAAACATTCGCTCTCTCACCAGCCTCTCTTTTTACCTCCCACTGGAAGTTCATAAGACAAAAAAAAAGAACAGGAGGCAAACCTCCTTTATAAATCATGTATTACACAAACAGATGTGCGCGCACACACACACACACACACACACACACCCCTGAGGATATATAAAGGAGCTTAAAATGTTCTGCATGGGGAAGTGGACCAACTTCCTGCACAGGTATTGTTAATTATTATTTGTGGAGGTGCCAATAATTTTGGAACCATTGAAACTGTTTTGCTGTTGTGTTAAAATAAAGCTATATACTCTTCCTGTGTGTTTAGGTTAAACTGTAATGAGTTGCAATCCAGTTATGATTAACATCCTGTGTTTGTTTCATTTACTCAACCTACACACATCCTGAGTTTTGGGAAGCCAGAACCTGACAGTAGATCTTCAGTTTGAACCAATCAGAAACAAGCGTCTCACCCCTGAGCCACAAACTCGGTGTTTCTGCTTCTGGATTTTCTTTTCGAGTAGCTAAGTGCTAGTGAGTATGAGCTGGTGTATAATGCAGGATAAATGTCCTGAAAGTGGCAGGTGACCATCTGCTCCTGTGGCTCACCTGGTAAGTACAGAGTGCCTGAGTGTGTGAGGAGCACAGTTCAGGTCTCCTCTCAGGTGAGCTCCATGACCTCTCCTTATATTAACTGCAGCAGCAGGTGGTGTAAAGTGAAGTATAAACCTTCTGGAAAGAGCAGTGCAGTGTGTAACGTCTCCCTCTGGCTCTGTGGGGTAACTCAGTGTTTGAGTCCCTGCTCAGGTGAGGGAAGTGTAGTAAGAGCTTCTGCTTTCTTTATAACAAACGTCTCTCTCTCTGTGCAGGTGGAGGTGTAAAGTGAAAGATAAACTCCAGTAAAGCAGCAGTGCTTCCTGTTGGCTCTGATGGCTCAGTGGGTTAAAGGTCTCTACCAGTCACTGTGTAGATGCTCAGGTTCGAGGCCTCCTCTGGGCAGTAGGGGTTGGACTCAGGTGGGACCCTAAATCCAGAAGAAAGAAGGAAAGAAAGAGAAAGTCTGGTTGGTCCCACCTGGGGCTCTGAGAGAGGTGAAAGCAGGGGTTATGCTGCTCTGGGTGGGGCCCCACTAATAATTTTGCTGGGCTGCTACTACCACTTGTACCCATACTCTGTGTGTGTGTGTGTGTGTGTGTGTGTGTGTGTGTGTGTGTGTGTAATATATTACGTCCTACAGTGTACTCTGCTGCTGCTACTACTATACTGTATCTTGCGCTACATATACATGCTAACATACACAGCACGTAGCATGATGGGGTATAATATGTGCCATGCTACTACTGTACTATATTACGCTGTGCTACATTATTACGCGCACTATGCTATGTTACATTTTACAGTAAAATGCTTATCATTTAGAGTTGCATAAAGTTTTTCTCCTCCTGAAGCTGTACAGAGACCCTGTGCTTAATTACACCAACTGGAGAGAGAGAGCACAGTGACAGAAGCTCTTGATGTAATTACAGTTTACCTGAACCAGGGCTGAAACCTGTTCCTCCTGCCAAGAACAGTACAGAAACTTCCTTCTGAGTTTCTGGGGGGAATCCAGTAACAGGAGCTCTTACAGCAGCGTCACTGAGGACTTGAACCTTGGTTCTCTCTCTGATGCCAACACACCATTTACTACCTGAGCCACTCAAACTTAATGTTCTTTTTTTGTTTGTTTGTTGGTTTTTGGGGGGTTACTCATTCGTTGCACCACATGTGTAGTGAGAGAGGCGTTAATAAAGGAACACCCACTAACAGAAGCTCTTACACCCTTAACATTAACACACCCTTTACCCCCAAACCACTCAAAACTGCACGCGAGGTTTTTTTTTTCTTTGGGGGGTTTATCTTTCACTTCTTAAAGATAAGAAGACCCCAACTTCATTAAGATACTACTTGCGGTGGGTTTACACTATGTGTAGCATGAGAAAGGCAAGCTTTGCTAAAGAGTCTGGTCTCATTTCTCCCTCACTTGGTATCAAACCATGCAGCGTTTAGACAGGTGCAGCATTTATCTTTAGCATCTGTATGGAAACTTGGAGTTAAGAGTTAAGTTAAGCCCATGAGCCTCAGGCCTCTTAATACAAGTAGTGCTCAGACATAACCAGATGAGCAGCCTGGAGGTTTAGGTTTAGGTTTAGAGTTCACATTACACCATCTCTAGTAAGAGGAATTACAGCTAAAGCCTCATCTGAAAGAGCCTCGTACGAGTTTCCAAAAACACACAGACTGAACCAGTCTCCTTCTTAAATCCTCATAATAACATTAGCTACAGAACAGTACGTTGAAAGCAAATATTTCTGCCATCAATCAGTCCCCTTCTCACCATGATAATAAACCAATCCCTTCAGGCTGGCCATGTACCGTCTGCCTTGAAAACGGCCATTATCAGACCACTACTTAAGAAACCCTCAATTGATCCTCAAATCTTTGCTAACTATAGGCCCATATCCAACCTGCCATTTCTCTCTAAGGTTCTGGAGAAAGTAGTTGCCAGCCACCTTCAAGACCACCTCAAACACAATAACATTTTTGAAAAGTTTCAGTCTGGTTTCCGTTCCGCTCACAGCAGGGAAACAGCCTTAGTGAGAGTCACAAATGACCTGCTGATGACAGCTGATGCTGGTTCACCATCACTTCTTGTCCTTTTGGATCTTTCTGCAGCGTTCGACACCGTTGATCATGGTATACTTCTCAACAGGCTACACCACTCCGTTGGACTTAATAACACCGTCTTGCGTTGGTTTGAGTCATACCTTGCAGACAGATCT
>CM040977.1:32723853-32752060 GCA_022985145.1 Pangasius djambal
GTCCTACACTCTCCCTACATGATGCTGAGAAACTCGTCCACGCCTTTGTCTCCTCCAGACTGGACTACTGCAACTCTCTTCTCATCGGGATCCCTATCAAGAGCATCCAGAAACTCCAGCACATACAGAATAGTGCCGCTAGGATCCTGATGAGAGTGCGTAAATACGAACACATCACACCAATTCTTCAATCATTACACTGGCTTCCCATTTCCGCCCGGATTGAATACAAGGTCTCCCTCCTCACACATCAGTGCATCCATGGCAACGCCCCCACTTACCTTAAAGAACTCCTCACCCCACAGATCTCAGCACGTCCCCTCCGCTCCACAAGCACTCATCGTCTCCTCCCCCCTAGGACTAAGACCCGCACCATTGGGGATCGACCCTTCGCCCCGCTGCTCCTCGCCTGTGGAATGCCCTCCCTGAACATCTGAGGGCTCCACAAATGACTGATGGTTTTAAAAGGAGTCTAAAAACGTACCTTTTTAAAAAGTGTTTTAACGTTTAGAGTTTAAATTTCTGTGCTAATCTCAGTTGGCAGCTGGTTTTAATTGCTGTATATATTATGACTCTTTTCTGTAGCACTTTGAGATTTTCTTTAAAATGTAAAGTGCTTTATAAATAAAATGTATTATTATTAACAGTCCTGAAGCTGGAGCTGAACTCTCACCATCACCACACCTGAATCCGGCCTTGAGCTGTTCATCCTGATCAGGGGAGTCGCCACTGCCGGTCTTTAACCCACCAGACTTCTTGCGAAAACTGTGATGAATTTACTGGTTTCACATTTGCACTGTAGAAGACAATAATAGAACGGAATGATTTATAATCGCACTATCCGTTTCACCCAGATGAGGATGGGTTTCCTTCTGAGTCTGGTTCCTCTCCACGTTTCTTCTTCGTATCGTTTCAGGGAGTTTTTCCTCAGCACTGTTCCCTCTGTGACAATGTCCATTGTTAAAAGCGCTATACAAATAAAATTTAATTGAATTGCTGACATAGAACATTTTTGTTAAGAGCATTTTTTTTTCTCTTCCCCAGTTTACAGAGAAGAATCCAAACCTGGAGGCATTGATAGCTCAGCCTTGTCCAGCCCTGTGTGAGATGGGGGCGCTAAAACTTTTTATACATCCAGTGTATTAGAAATGTTCACTAAGTGTATATGTATGTTTTATGAGCTGCCTTTCTGACAATGTGGGTGGAGCTTAGCAACCTTGTTCCCGATATGGGCCGGAGATTATGCTGTAATGGTCTTACCTCAGGAGCGGGAAGTCGAAGCTCGGAATGACGTCCATGCTTTCAAAGTGGGAAAACCACGGATGTCTCCATGTTCATCTTTTGTTAGCAACTAGCTAGGCAGCTAACTGTGATGAGTGATGTTGAATTTCCTCAGAACAGTGAAGTGTCAGTGTTACGGTGTAAAGCTGATGCGTGTATATACAGTATAACTCATTTAAAGGGAAAAAGTTACTGCTGATGCTCTGAGGAGACCATCCCGAGTTCCTGAGCAGGAAATCTGAAATGAGGGGGTTTTGTTTGTCTTTTGTTTGTTTGTTTTTTTTTCTGGTCAGAGGTCAAAAACGATGAGTTACGAGCTTTAGTCAGATGCAGCATTATTTCTGGGGCAGAAAAATCGAACTAGAACCCAAACTGAAGAGAATAACAACATGATGGATAACCGCTATCAGTAACATGCTCTTATTATTATTATTATTACAGTTTTAGAAACACTTGTGAAAAAAAAATCACATACTGCACCTTTAAACCTAAAAGAACTGTGATGAATCAGCTAGCTATTTAACTGTTTGATGTTGCTGATGTTGCTGTCGTGTCATTTGACGTCTGAAGCCACTTTCTCTGATGATAAACAGGTTAATGTCAGTAAAATCTGGCACTGATTTCATCTGTTCCTGCGTCACTGACACTTACTGCTGTCACCTTTTAGATAATAATTAAATAAATAAGCCCAGATGATTACACAGCTGGTGTGTAACTGAAGGATGTGGCCTAAAAAAAAAACCCAAATCAGTTGATTAAGAGCTGATTATGTTTGCTGTTTATTTCCGGCAGGACTGCGGAAGCGCAAACATCCACTGTTTCCTTCCACAGCAACAGCAGTGCAGCTGCAACTCAGGTTTATTTATAATTAATGCACTTGTTCTGATATGTTATTGTTTCTATAGTAACAGCTCATTCACACAGACTTCACTGACAAATCGTTGATCTGTATGGAGTCTCCAGTGTCAGCTGCAGATTAGCAGCTCCACAGCGCCATCATGTGGACATTTTATCACTCTCTCTCTGTGTGTGTGTGTGTGTGTGTTGCTGGACTGAGTAGATCAGGGCTCATGGTTCTCAATCACAACCCATCACTACTGTTTAATGTTAAATCCCAACCTCAGTAACTCCAACAATTCGCCTTATATATTCATGTTCAAGAATAAAAAACCCAATATATATATACTCCTAAATAAAATGTCATAAAGTGTCCCAGTCTGCAAAATGTTTTGAGTACTCCAGGTGTAAACTACACTTTAACACTACAACACTCCCCTTGCTGTTATAATGAGCTCCACTCTTCTGGGAAGCTTTCCACTAGATTTTGGCGCGTGGCTGAAACTTGACGTCTCTCGGTAAGGCAGAGTCGGCGTTAGTTTGTTTGGCGGTCAACAAGTGTAATTAAAGTGTACTTTTATGAGTAATTTACCTTCACATCTGAAGTAAATGTTGATGTTTAATCAATAGAAATAAATCGATAGAAAATAGCTTCAGTCAATAAGTTAGCTTTAGGCCCTGCGTCTGTATTTCCTGTAAAATAGAAACCGTAAGACACTTTTCTTTGCGGACATGAAACAGCTCAGCGATTTCACTCGATACTAATCGCAGTTTTGTCATTTTAGACACTGACTACATTTAACTGCACACCAATATTCCGATATTAATCAGAATTTGGCGATATTCTAATTAGTGCCGAGTCATGCATGTAAACGCCGCAATCCGATTACCCGATTCAGATTAAGACAATATTCTGATTCCCGTCCCTGGAAAATGCCTGTTTTAATCTGAAATGTGTTGCATGTAAATACCTTATTCAGAAGATCCACTGATAGGAGACGCATGCGTGCGCTCAGTCCACAAGGAACTGCGGGTGCTAACAGATGCTTAGCGTAACAGGCGCTTACCGACCCTTTCCGTTTCGAGGCGGAGTTGTTGGGCATTACTGATGGTGAGAAGTGGCAGAGTCCTCATTAAATTAGTGTGGAAAAGTAGGAATAACCAGGGACACGGATTATTTATTTACTACCGTGTAGTTTAGTGCAAAGAATCACAAAGAGTATTAGCAAGCTAGCTGATATTAGCATTAATTATCCTCTTTTCCCTTGAGTGATGAGTGCTGTAAGGACATTATGTTTTTGTGGTGTGAATCAAGTATCAATAAAATAGTAATAATCAATAAAACTGTGTGTGAGAGACAGTAAAATCCCGAGTGACGGGGCGATGTGACGACTTACTGTTACCACACCAGCGTTTCCTATAACATTAACATTATTTTATTTATTAAAGAATGACACATCATACTTTTATAAGTTTATAGTTACATTTAATGTAATGTATTTACTTATAGCAGCTATAAACAGTCGTTCCATCACCAGCCTCTCTTTTCTCTCTTGAAGTTAAAAAGACAAAAAGAAAAAAGCAGAAACTGCAAAGTGTAAACTCCTCTGAAACTTAAAGTTACAGCTTTACCTCTGACACTTACAAAGCTCTGACACTGGAGACTCCTTCCATAAATGTTAACTAAACATCTCCTTACCGAAAACTTCACCACATCAACGATTAATTTGATCCGTTTATGTGGAGCGTCCGCATGAGCGCGTTCATAGAAACCTGTGATTTCAGCTGCACTACTGTCAGAGCCGCTGTTAAAAGAAAATTAATCAACACCTCCTGACCAATCACAATCCAGAATTCATCAGATACATACAGATAGACAGATGCGCACTTCAGACTGTGTTTAATGTTTTAAAATTTTGAAAAAAAGACCTGGTTATAATCCAGTGTGCATGTCAGTGGTGATTATAAGGTGCTTTTAAAAAAATAATAAATGAAAATTTAACATACTGCTCTTTAAACGAAAGCGATTGCAGGCTACATAAAAATGCCTGTTATTAATTATAACATTTCAAACATGCTGTACTGCTTCGTGTAAATATATCTCAGATAGTTATGAAATCAAAACATCACAACAAGGACAATAAGCGAAAGAAAAGCAGTTAAACAAGACTGTACCAGAGATAACTCTAGAGTTTGGATGAACATCAGATCGCTCTTTCTTAACAATAAGTTAGAGAAATTGTTTTTTTTTAATAATACAGCAGAAATTAAGGAAATTATAAAAGTCCTAATTGAGTGATTCCCCAGATACAGGCTAGTAGTGCACGAAGAAATGTCATATATTAAAATCAAACATAACTAATCAAGGTCCAGTCAATAGACCCGTTTAAATTTGTTCTGGGCAGAAAGTTAGAACTGTACATCGCAAATTATTTACATCATCATAAATTCTCTAAATGTCAGAAAGACCAACACCTTCTGCGAAAAAAACAAAACAAAACAAAACAAAACAAAAAAACCCAAAAGCTTTTCTACTGTTTTACAAATAAAGAATTCTCACGAGTTCATACTTTCTCACTGCAAGTGTTCCTGATTGCTTGCTTTGTCCTTTTCTTTTCAATCTCAACGTTTTTCTCATCAGCTTTCCTTCCTGCATTAATTCCATCCAAATCTACCGTCTTTTTTTCTTCCTCTTCCTCATTCTTTAATTCCTTTTTTATTTCATCATTCTTTTCTCCACGTCTTCAACATGCAACGACCTTTCTCTCTCTGAGAGCCTTGTCACTTCGGTTTCCTGTTCACTACACACCAAAGAGCGCCACCTTGTGTCACTGGGGATTAATTACAGTCTCTGAATTTCAAAAGTAACAGCGTCCCATTCGTTGAATCGTCCATCGCCTGCTGGACAACAAAGACATTCAGCAAAGCATGAAAACATGAACTTTTTGTTCTAAATGCGACTTGTGTATCCATTAAATAGAGAATTTAAAAAAAAATAAATTTCATTTCTCATTTCTGGAACTTAATAATTGCTATATTTTATTAGCATTTCTAAACTGAGAGCAACAATGTTGTAGCTCTTGTAGACATTTGGATTTATTTTGGATAAAAATAAAAGCCATAAAGCCTTACCTTCTTTTCTCTGGCTGTGCTCACTGACCAGCAGTTTGCACATGCTCAGTGTCCGCATTACTCTCTGAGGAATTATGGGTAATATTTTCACTCTTAGCACTAGGCTTCTTAGCGACCGGAGGAGGGACTTTGGCTTTTGTATTCTGGGGATCAGCAGCGGGTTTGGATGTTTGAGAAACAGATTTCAACTCGTACACCAGCGTCTTCCTCAGATCTGATTTGGACTCTGGAGATGAAGGAGATTTTTCTATCACCACCTTCTTTGTGCTTTTTGAGAAGATGAAGTTTGCCGTGGATGTCGGCGAGATGGCCCCTGCGGACAGCGGAGGGGAATGCAGCAGACTCAGGCGCTTCGCTTGGTTGTCTGTAGACGACATGGCAGCGGTTTTCAGACGAATGGCATCCTGGAGGGACATGGAAGATGAAGGAATGCTAACTGGAGGCACTTTTTGAGCAGGATTGATTTTAGGAGACGTGGGTATTAAAGTTTGGGGCTTTGGAATTTTAACTTCTTGCTCTGGTTGTACCAATGCTGTACTGGATTCATTTTGGATTTCTTTTACGTCATTGGCAATGAGTTGATCTTTTGGTCCAGCAGGGGTTAGCGTAGTTGATGGTTCATTTCGGATTTCCTGCACTGTGATCTTTGGTTCAGGTTCTACTTTGTTGGGTATTTGGGGTACTGAATCAGCAGACACGGCCTCTTTGATTGGTTCAGAGCTTGCTTGTTGAGTTTTTTGGTCTGTGACGCTGACTTGGCTGTTAGGTTCAAGTTTTACATCCGGTGAAACCTGTTCAGCACTTCCAGAGAGTACCTTTGGTTCAGCTTTGGTTTGGGTGTCTGACGGTGGAGTAGTGCCCTGGTTTTCCTGTACGGTAGTTGCAGGTAGACTGTCATTTTTCTGATCTGTAGCCGAATGCGAGGCAGGATCGGGTGTATTCAGAATCAGAGATCTTCTTTTCGGTTTTTGGGGTGCCTCTTGATTGGTCTGATGCTTTGCTTTTTGAAGTCCACCAGGAGTTTCAGCTTGGCTCACGTTGGGCTTGATTGACCTGAGACGGACTTTCTGTAATAAGGACGGTGTGACCATCGGGGTAGGACTTTCCTCTGTAGTTGCAACGGTGTGGGTGGTCGGCAGAGGCGGCTGTTTCTCCTGTTTTTCAGCTGTGATAGCTTTGACTTCTTTCTTGAAATCTATGGGTAGTGGAGGTGGTGTAGGAACATTAAATGGTGTGGACGTGACTTGAGCTTGCTTTGAGGATACGTCTGGTGGGGTTTGCTTTGGAAGAGCAGGGACTGCCTTAGGAGAAGGAGGGATCAGTGGTGGAGGAGGAGGGATCGCTGGCGGAGGAGGAGTTCTTGATGTCGTAGGTGGTGGGATTGCCGGAGGAGGAGGTGGCATTGCTGGTGGAGGATGTGGGATCATTGATGGAACAGGTGGGATCATTTGAGGAGGTGGTGGGATTTTCTGTGCTGGTGAAGATGCAGCTTCCTCTAATGTTGAAGGCTGTGCATCCTGTAGCACTGGGGGCACTTTGAATAAAAACCTTAGAGAAGGTGGCATGGGTGGAGTTGGATAGTCTGTTTCTTCCTGCCCACCTGGCGGATGTGGAGGGGGTACCTTTGTAGGAGGTGGAGGTGGTGGGAACAAAGGATGTGGAGGGGGACATATGATCTCATCAAAAGGTCCTTGGAACTGGGCGGAAGCATCTTCTTTTAGAGGTTTTACTTGGTCTGTTGGGGGCAGGGGAGGTATGTGTTCAGGAGGTGGTGAAGGAGATGGGGATGGACGGACATGGGCAAGCCCGGGTAAAGGCAGAGTGTTGCCATAACGAGGCTGAACATCAACGGACGTCTGTGTAGGAGTAGTTCTATATTGCGTGTCTGAGGCCACGGCTTTTTGAGTTTGAATTTTAGGTGCTACTATACTGTCCTTCATTACATTTGTTGCTTGACTTGTTGCTGGTATTTTCCCTTGAGCCATCTGGATTGGAACTTCAAACTTCAGACCTCTCTTTTGGGCCCAGCGCTCCAAGTTGATAGGTCCTGGTCCACACAGTAGTTCGAAGGTGCGCTGATTGTGTGCCCATGTCTCAGGAGGAGGTGGAGGTGGAGCTAGAACTTTGGGAGGATCTGGAACATCAAGGAGCGCCATAAGAGTCGTCACAGCTGGTGAAGCAACCACACCATTAGCGGTTAGACTTTTAATAGATGGTAGGAAATGCTTGAGATTATTCTGGTGACTCCTTCCATTAGTGTGTGAATAGGGTATGTTGCCTGTATGCATTGGAAAGCCTTTCTTTAACTGTAGCTCTGCCAACACTGCTCTCTGGCTGGTCAAGTTCTCTTTAGATGGAACAGCTGTGCCGCCGTTCTGACTTGTATAGGCACTGTATGGCGATTCCACTTTCTGAGAGCCATTTTCCAGAGACTTATGCTCAGCTATGGTCCTTGCATACATACGTGAATGCAGCGAGTATGAACGACTTGGGGGAGGTGGTGGTTTCTTGCTCTTTTTCATCACTGATAGGCTGCGATTAAAAGGACCTGTGGATCCTGACTTCTTCCAGGCTTCCTCTTGTTGGTTGTTACCATTCAATTGCACAGGCTCAACAGGGGTATTTTGGGCACCCGAATTATATCTGACCATGGGAGGTCTAGAATTGTCCTCTACCTGACTTGTCCTGCTGGCTACTCGAGGGGTGCTGCTGCTAGAAATGGTGGAAGAATCCGAGACGAGTGTCTCGGATGATCCTGAGCGGCTCCAGCCAGAGCACTCTGAAAGGGTGGCAGTCCGATGGGTGGAAGCCCGAGAAGAGATCTGCGAGGACATCAGTGATGGAGCTCGTGAGGAGAGTCGTGAGGATGCCCGGGATGAGGCTCTTGATGGAGCTGGACTGGCCGATGCCAGGCTGCTCTTGCTCACCATGCGAACGCTACTGCGACTTCTGTTGCGGCTGAGTTCAACCACGTCCACAGATGGAGGCAGTATCGCATTTGGGATGATCTTGGACATGTACGTAGCCTCAGGGGAGACGTACATCACTGGATTGGATGAAGAGGTTCCTGACGTGGTCATCCAGGGAACAGCTAGTGAATTCGGTCTCTGTGGATCAAACGACTGTGGGAACAGGTGCTGGAGTAGAGAGAGGTCATCCTGCTGTCCCTCCTGTAGAGGGAGCTGTGTTTTATCCTCCATTACAGCCTGAAGACTGTTCATGTTCTGGAGGTGCATTATTGCTCCGTCTGGGACCGAGGCGATGGATATGCTATCCAGAGTGGGAATGACGGTGGAAATACTCACACCTCCATTGGATAGCTGAGCATCAGTGAACTGGGATGCTGTCCATGCAGCTCGGTCAAGCCCTTGGGTTAGGAAATGAGTCAAAATGTGTATTAGTGAGGCTAAAATACACGATTCATTTTTGTGTTTAAAGTTTTGTGTTTTAATAAGAACACATACCAAGTTCTTTCTGTACATGTCTTGGTATCCCTTTGACCATACCCGCCTTTTTCACCTTCGATTTGCTCTTCTTGTGTTTCTTGTCCTCTTTCAGTGGCCTGAAGGTGGAGTCTGCATGCAGGGGCACAACAAGAAGATAAACACTACCGAATCAAGGGTTGAGTTAAACTCTTACACTGGCTTAAAGTTCGCCATGTTACGTTACCCTCCACAGTACTCTCCTTGGTGTACCAAACTACAAAGAAATGAAGTCATTCTTCTACGCAAGACCGTACCTTGGCGTGTGAGTCCGGAACGTGAAGACTGATAGGAAATGATGGAACGCGTGGAGATCGTATCAGCAGCAGTACTCTCAGACTCGGACATTCTCAGTTCACTGAAGCTCATATCGTCGTCCGTACGAGCCGTCACTGTTGACTGAACGAAAAAGGATGATATCCACATAAAAAACTTCTTAAAACTAACGAATGGTGATGATTTCATGCGTGCATTTCTCCCGACTCAGTGTTTTTTTAAGCTACCCGTTGATGAGGTACTTACAATGACGCTCTGGTCGTCCTGATAGTCCACACCGTTTCTGTTTTCTGGAGAACATATAAAACAAAGTTGTTAATACAATCTAAAATAAAAAGGCTGACTGTAGTGCAATGTGAGACATTTTTAATGTACAGTTTAGCATTTGCAGTTCGCCGTTACCCTCATTTTATGGGTCTATTGTTAGCTGCGATTAACCATAAAACTTTCACCTTGTCCTAAAATGACTCGAGTTTAATTGCTTTATGAGGACATACCATCTTGCTGCAGGAGTTTCAGGCCCTCCTGAGCCTCCATGTGCAGATCCTGTACATATTTTGGCCGATTTCCCTCAATAAACACATTCTCTTGGAAGTGCTGTAGAGGACATGATGTCTCACCTGCCACACCAGGGGCTACAGAGAGAGAGACAGACAGAAAGACAGGAAGAGAGAGAAGGGAGAGAATATTAAAACCTTTTCTCGATGGGGAAGGGTATTCTTTAATATCTGTGTGTTACGTGTTGTATGTTAGAATGCTAGTAAATTATTTGCACAGAAACAATAGTCCTAATTATAATCATTGAAGTTGATTAGTATTTATGAAGGTTCAATAACCAATTTTCCTCCAAGATCATTAGAGTTAGAGTACATTCAGTATTCAGTATTACATACATCTTTAATATAATATATATATATATATATTGTCTGTAATACATATTTGTATCATTTGGAATTTATGTACCTTGGGAAACAACAACAACAAAAAATACCTGTACATTAACTTTCTAAGTCAAAAGGTACAGCAGTGGACTTCACAGCCCAGTCATCTTCTACAGTTTTGTTTTTGTAAACAAAGCTACAAACAGGTACAGTCCTAAAAGTGAAGAGAATTTCTTGGTACATTTTTTATGCTTGTAGAGCAAATAAAGATCTTAACTCTACTATATCTCCACTAGAGGGCATAACTGAATCACAGTTTATCTTAAAATGCTGTTGCACAACTTGCTACTTGCAACTGCTAATAGTTGAAGGGGATAAAAAGTGATGTATCATCTGCTCCACTGGTGTGAAAAAAAAAACCACAAGCACTTTTTCAATAGTGTGGCGTAAAAGATGTAGCAAGATTTAAACACTTCAGACGCCGTCAGCGTATTTGAGTTGCTCATTTTGTACACGTTTCCTAATGAACAGGAAGTGACTCAGCACCTAGAAGAAGCTTAAACAACAATTTCGCCACATGAAAATAAAACCTTGGGAGAAATTCCAAGTATAATACTCATTCTAGCCGAATATCACAGTTCACTACACTACCGTTTTGGTGTAAAGCTTAAATATAATGTTCTTTTAAAGTGAACATGTTAATAGGAATCACTCAGAGCCTTCAGGAGTTTATCACAACTATGTAGCCACATTCTCTCTCTCTCTCTCTTTTTTTTTTTAATATAATAATCTCATAATCTCTGTCAAGACATTTGGCGTCGCCTTTAATTTTCCTCTGGTGCTACGAGGCTGATGTAGCTAATAAGTAATGGCGGCGTATAGCCACCAGTTTGGTGCAGTGGGTCTAAATTTAATGCATTATCTGAGTTCATGTTCTCACTACAGAAGCTCCTCAGGGCTCGGTTCTTGGTCCACTCTTGTTCTCCAAACAAACTAAATCCTTACTTCTGTATTCCACACAGGTCTCTCAGACGGCCTTTCTGACATCACTTCCAGGATGGAGACTGAAATTCACCTGAAACTCTACCTCCACAAAACACAGAACTGTTCTTTCTACCAGGTGAGAACTCTTTCCTTCACCATCGACGTTTAGCCAAATAAATACATGTTAAATGTATGTGTTAATTTAATACTCGTAGGTGTTCAAATTAAATTACTCTTGTACGGAGGGGAAAAAATAGATAAACACTATAGTAGGGAATACACAGAGTGGGTGTGTATAAATGTATAAATAACTAGTTTATTATATAAACTGTATATGTTACTGACCACATCCAGTGTTGAACCCACAAGCAACACAGCATCACAAACCCCCACAACATTTCATCCATTTTTTACTATTTATCTAAGGAAACGATTTGAATATTATATACATTGGGCAAGTCATCACATTTATTTACAAAAGCCAATAGTGTTTTTTAAATTATTATTATTATTATTATTATTATTATCATTATTTCTAAGATTTCCACTTACAGAAACTCCTCACTACTTACACTGAGCATCATTAACAGCTAGTTTTATTATTAAAATCACACTTACTAGGTTTTAACTTATTGAGTTAAAAACTAAATTAACTTTGTTGTGACAGTATTCAACAACAGCAATAAATCATCATCATCATCATCAGTACTTACTATTAATCAAAGACTGAAAATATTAAAACTCTCAACTTTGCAAAAAACAAAAGCTCTGTCTTACTCTCTGTATCTCTCTCCCTCTCTCTCTCCCCATCTGTCAGTCTGTCTTTCTCTCTCTATCTATATGTCTGTATCTTTCTGTCTTTCTCTCTCTCTCTCTCTGTGTCTGTCTGTCTCTCACCATTCTCTCTCTCTTTCTCTCTCTGTGTGTCTCTTGCTGTCACTCTCTCTTTCTTTCTCTCCTGTTCTTTGTATCTATCTCTCACCATATCTCTCTCTGTCTGTGCCTGTCTCTCTCTCTCTCTGTGTGTGTGTGTGTCTCTCTCTCCCTGTCTCTCTGTGTGTGTGTCTCTCTCTCCCTGTCTCACTCTCCCACATGCGAGTGCAAACACACACGTTGCACAAACTCCACTCTGTCCTGACTCGCCCTCTCTCCCTTCAGGCTCCAGGTGTTTGCTGATATAGAGATAAAGAGGAACGCAGAGAAAATGAAAAGCAGGAAACTAAAATGTATAAAACTGAAACTGCGAGCTAACTAGAAATCAGTCAGTGTTGATTCTGAGCTGTACGAGATTTCTGTAGGTGTTAATTCAACACTTTTGACTGTGTGTGTGTGTGTGTGTGTGTGTGTGTGTGTGTGTGTGTGTGTGTGTTAATGAGCATACTAGCTCAAGAAATGCAGCTGGAATTTATTTACCACTCTCAGAGATCAGACACTGGATTAGCTGCACAGTGACTGATGTCATGGTAAATGATGTCATGGTGCATGATGTCATCATCCGAGGTCAGACAGTCAGACGTGTTCATCAAAAAATTACTAACATCATTATGATTACTAACATCAGTCACAGGAAAGTATCCTAATGTGTGTGTGTGTGTGTGTGTGTGTGTTTGTGTGTGTGTGTGAAAGAGATCATACGAGACCAGTTATGTCTGATGGATCATGGAGGTATACACACACACACACACACACACTCTTTAAAGAACAGCTTCAGACGAAATCTTTTCCAGGAGAAAGAAAACTATTCGGACTTGCACGGACTTGCTGTGTTCAGACGCCTAAAGCAGGAAATAGTTCAGTGTCAGTGATCAAGTGTGGAACGATGGGATACAGCAATACAGCGGTACGGCACACATGCATTTACACAGAGGTACTGAGACACAGCGATAAAGTGGTACAGACACACAGAGACATAGTGAGACTGCGACACAGTGACACAGCAATACAGACACACAGTGACACAGCAATACAGACACACAGATGACACAGTGAGACAGCGACACTGTGAGACAGACACAGAGACACAGTGAGACAGTGAGAGCGATATAGTGACAGACACAGTTGGACAGCGATACAGTGAGACAGAGATACTGACACAGTGAGACAGTGGCACAGTGGTACAGTGACACAGTGAGGCAGAGATACTGTAAGACAGGGATACAGTGACACAGAGACAGTGATACAGTGACACCGTGAGATAGTGAGATGGCGATACAGAGACACAGTGAGACAGTGACAGTGAGGCAGAGATACTGTAAGACAGGGATACAGTGACACAGAGACAGTGATACAGTGACACAGTGAGATAGCGATACAGACACAGTGAGACAGTGACACAGTGAGGCAGAGATACTGTAAGACAGGGATACAGTGACACAGAGACAGTGACACAGTGACACAGTGAGATAGTGAGATGGCGATACAGAGACACAGTGAGACAGTGGCACAGTGGTACAGTGGTACAATGACACAGTGAGACAGTGACACAGTGAGGCAGAGATACTGTAAGACAGGGATACAGTGACACAGGGACAGTGATACAGTGACACAGTGAGATAGTGAGATGGCGATATAGAGACACAGTCAGACAGTGGCACAGTGACACAGTGAGGCAGCGATATAGTGACAGACACAGTTGGACAGTGATACAATGAGACAGAGATACTGACACAGTGAGACAGTGGCACAGTGACACAGACACAGTGGTACAGTGACACAGTGAGATAGTGACACAGTGAGGCAGAGATACTGTAAGACAGGGATACAGTGACACAGAGACAGTGACACAGTGACACAGTGAGATAGTGAGATGGCGATACAGAGACACAGTGAGACAGTGGCACAGTGGTACAGTGACACAGTGAGACAGTGACACAGTGAGGCAGAGATACTGTAAGACAGGGATACAGTGACACAGAGACAGTGATACAGTGACAGTGAGATAGTGAGATGGCGATATAGAGACACAGTCAGACAGTGGCACAGTGACACAGTGAGGCAGCGATATAGTGACAGACACAGTTGGACAGTGATACAATGAGACAGAGATACTGACACAGTGAGACAGTGGCACAGTGACACAGACACAGTGGTACAGTGACACAGTGAGATAGTGACACAGGGATACAGTGACAGAAACAGTCAGACAGTGATACAGTGACACACAGTGAGACAGTAACACAGTGAGGCAGAGATACTGTAAGAAAAGGACATAGTCACACAGATACAGTCACACAGAGGGACAGAGACACAGTGACACAGAGACACAGTGACACAGAGGGACAGTGACACAGAGGGACAGAGACACAGTGACACAGAGGGACAGAGACACAACACAGAAATAGAGAAAAACAGCCACACACACACTGAGACAGTAACACACTGATGCAGAGACACAGAACCAGTGAGACAGCAATACAGAGACACAGTGTTACAGCGACACCGACTTTAAATTCTCCTTTCTGATTGGTGTAGAAAGTGTTAATTAATTAATTTATTAAAAACACAGCTCTGACAGTTCTGGCCGTAAATTACACGCTTACATCGATTGTTATTTATACATTTTCTTCATATTTAATTGTACTTAATATTTACTTATTAATGTGATTATTGATTGTTTGTTTATATTTCTATGCTAACACTTCATTTACAGGGACTTGGCAAACACTCCACTGAACTTAGCGTAACCTAAAAGCTGAACGGATTCACAGTCAACCGTAAAGTGAGGCCCTGCCCACGACGACTCAGAGACCCCGGTCACTCAGCCATATCAGGACACGCCCTCGATTCATGAATGATAAACAATTGATTCAAAGAATCAACTCACTATTATGACTCTTAAGTACCTGTTTCTCCATTGTTGATGTTGGTGTTAGCCAGAAGCTAAAGTGTGTGTTGTGGTTTTGGAGTCAAAGCATGTGCTGCGGATCACGGAACTGGTTTCCCGTGTGTGTGTGTGTGTGTGTGTGTGTGTGTGTGTGTGTGTGTGTGTGTGTGGGAATGTGGGAGTGAAGCTTTGGAATAGCACAAAAGCACACACCCATACACAGAGAAACACACACTCTATCTCTCACACCTACACCCACACCTGGAAACATACTCTGCAAATACAAATAATCTCTCTCTCTCTCGCTCTCTCTCTCTCTCTCTCTCTCTCTCTGTCTTTCTCTCTCTTTCTCTCTCCCCCACATGTAAACAGATAAAAAGAGTGTAAAAAGCCTCTCCACAGTGATCAGGAATGACCAGAATGTCCACAGTGATGGCGCGCGGACCCACACGGAGGGATGAATGCAAGGGGGAGAGACGCTTTGTGGGTTTGAACACACACACACACACACACACACACACACACACACACACACACACACACACACACACACTGGATCGTCCCTCATGGGCATTTTCTTTTGCATATTATAGCTTCCTTTGGCAGTGTTTCGGGAAAACAAACGAGTTAGAAACCGGAGAGAGACACGCAACGCTGCGCTCTCAGCGTCACACCGTCAACATGTTTACATTCCACCTGAGATCGGCTTTTGTTCACACTGCAGTGCTTATTTCCTAAAGGAAGGGATTTCTGTTCCACAGGATGGAGAATAATGAAGTCAAACACAGGACGCTGGACGTGTGTGTGTGTCTGTGTGTGTGTGTGTGTCTGTGTGTGTGTGTGTGTGTGTGTGTAAAAAAAACTCTGGCTAATCATTAACACACTGTGATTCTCAGGCCTGAATATCAAACACACACAGCTGACCACTCAGTGATTAAAAAATCAATTCGTCAATAAGTGATCACGTCACTCGTAGATTAGCGTCATCAACCTGTCCCGAAAACAAACTTTAAAAAAACGATTAATCGGAACTCATACAAGAGAACCTTGTGCTCTGCATACAGCACTAAAAAACAGAGTCGAGGATATCAGGTGACTTCTGAACTCCAACGCACTGCAACAGATTATTCCTACAAGGTACAGGATATGAGGTCTACTCTAATCAAAACCCCCAAAGCCTTAAAAAAAATCACACAGACTTAAGCTTTAACTTCTGTCCTGAAGATGTCAGTGGTGTGTATTGAACATTTAAGGAAGGAGTCTCCAGTGTCAGCGCTTTGTAACAGTCAGAGGTAAGGCAGTAGCTTTAAGTTTTCCGACATCTTCAGGACAGAGGAGTTTACGCTTCTTTCCCGTTTCTCAGTAACACGCGGAACAAGCTGCGTTTTTTCTCTTATTAGCTTGAAGAGAGAGAAGAAAGAGCGGCTGGTGAGGGAACGAGTGTTTATAGCTGCTATAACGTAAGCGACAACAGGAACTCACTTGTTTTGTTAAAGATCCACAACATTAAATGTAATAATAAACGTAATCACATAAAATGTATGACATGTTTGTTAGTAAATAAAAAATTGTAATCATTGGTAAATTGCTGTGGTGTAAGAGGAGTAAACCCCTCGGTGACGCGCTGTTAGAGGAAAATAATCAACTTTGCGGTGCACTTCATCACACCACCCCGGTGTTGCTTATTTTCCTACAGCAGCACACACACACACACACACACACACACACAGCCGACAGCCAGCAGCCCTCACCCATTCTGTCAAAACTACACAAGCCTTGCAGGTTCCTGTTTAAGGGCGGAGCTAATTTCTGGGCCAGAAAATTTTAAACAGAATCCTGAAATAAAGAAATGAAAAAAAAAAAAAAAAGAAAGAAACACAAGGTAGTTTCTCCAAAACATCAGCATTAAATGAAGATGACGTTCCTCCTTATTTCTAAATCCTCCGTCACGTCGGTCTCCTTAAAGGTGCAGCTCTAAGTCGACATGGTAAAACTCGCACACTGCACCTTTAAGGAGAAAAATGTGATTTTCTAAAGTTGCAAACGCAAAGACATGTTTACACACATCGTACACAGAGTTTATCAGGTTCGTCTGCCACACAGCTCACTCTGTAGGAGTAGAAATACTGACTGTAGCCTATCTGTCACTCTGCACAAAGTATTGGCACCCCTGTGGGAGTCGTGCGGTAGGTGTGTCTAATAAATTATATAACTTTGTGTACAGACATCTATCTCTCTCTCACACACACACACACACACACAATGCACACAAGTTAGATTTGCTTCATTGCAGAACTTCTGAAAAGGTTTTTGTTTGATTTCCGTGGCTGTGTTTGAGCAGAACACGTACGCCCTTGTTTACATTACACACATTGCAACATAGCTCAAGGCTCTCACTGCGCTCTGTTGAGAACAACAGAACAAACGAGAAGAACCAAAGTTCAAGAAGGCGACAATTCTCAGGCCTGGTTCTAGAACAGTATAAGGACTGTGTAGTCTGTGCTGCGTGTACAAATACCTGGGATAAAACTGGAACGCTGCAGGAACAACGGTGCTGCTGTACTTTACGTGTCACTGGTTGTGCAGATCTGTGAGCTGATTAGAACCCAGTCTATCTCTGATCTGTGCGAGATCACCGTGTGGAACCCTGATCCTGTCTGATTTTCCTGTTTACACATACACACATCTTCTATCTCTTTGTGTTTCATGGTTTTCCAGATCAGTTCCGGCACCAAACATCATCAAACGATAATATTTCGGAATCCTAGAATGCTCACGGTTCCAGAAGACAAGAGCTCTGGGTTCTACGACACCATCAAATGCAGCAGTTCAAGGCTCTAGAATGCAACACTTGCAGGACTTGTTGTATTCCCAGGGTTCTGGCCCAGGGTTGCATTCTACACAACTGTTCTCAATGCAACAGCAACACCTCAATGCTGAACCACAACAGTTCTAGAACCATACCAATTCAGGGTTCTGGACGGCAACAACGAGTTCTAGTTCTCGAAAAAAAAATAAAAATTCCAGTATCAACTTTCTAAAAATGCTCCAGTTGAGGGTTCTGGAGTGCAACAAGTTCTCAAAAAAAGAGAAGAAGTGTAAAAACACAACAGCTCAGGGTTCTAGAGCACAAAAATAAGCTCTTAAATGCAAAAACTCAATGCAGAACCACAGCCGTTCTAGAACTCTAAGCTGTCGCGCTCTAGAACAAAGGAAATCTAGAATGCAAGAAATGAAAGATATCGAGAAGGCAACAGCTCAAGATTCTAGACCACGACGGTTCGGCGATCTAGAGCGCAACAACAACAACAACAACAACAACAACAACAGTAACACGCGCTCTGAAAAGCGACAGTTGGAAATTCAGCTCAGAGGCCAGGGTTCGGGACGACAGCAGCTCAGAGCTGGTACTCAATTACCTAGATCCCTAAATCACACGTCTGTGAATAACAGAGTAGAGCGTACACTGAGCACTTCTTCCCCTACACGCAGGTTCTACGCTGATTAGAACAGAAGAAGAACACAGAGAACCTCAGTGTGTGTGTGTGTGTGATGTGCTCTGAGCTGTTTACGACCAGAAACATTTTAACATTCTGTTTTTATTTCATTTGTTTTTTAGCATATGGGTGGGTTTTAAACTTTATACAGTCTGACAATCTACTGCACAAACATCAAAGCCCCGCTGCAGCTGACACACACACACACACACACACACACCGCTCCAGTAATCTGAGCTCAGAGCTTCTTTATTGTTATGATTCATTATAGTGCTGATTAGAGACGTCGGAGTTTGTTCTTGCAGCCTTGTATGCATATATATGTGTGTGTGTGTGTGTGTGTGTGTATGTGTAGGGCTGGGTGTGGCAGCGTGTGTGTGTGTGTGTGTGTGTGTGTGTGTGTGTGTGTGTGTGTGTGTACGGATTTTGTGCCTCCTGCATGAAGCAATTCTAGACAGACTTTAAGGCGCGGTTCTTCTACTAAAACCTTCCAGAGTTACAGCAATGGAGTGATAAGACACACACACACACACACACACAGAGAGAGAGAGAGAGAGTCAAGGAGAAATTCCTTATAACCTCTCAAGGTTTACGTTCCCACTCAGGAGCGTCACGTCTCGGAAAAGCCACAGGAACACATTCACACACTTGCGTTCACACACTACCCGACAAAAGTGTGTGCGTGTGTGTGTGTGTGTGTGTGTGTGTGTGTGTGTGTGTGCGCGCGTGTGTGTGGGCTTTGTGACAGTTGGCTGTTACTGACCTTGCTGATATTAAAGAGAAAGAGAGAAAGAGTGAAGGTGAGCATGTTAGAATGAGACTGGAATTCCCCATCATCTGCACACACACACACACACACACACACACACACACGACAAACTCGGTGTGCCAGTCTAGCCTGTGTCAGGTAGTGTGTGAGTGTGTGAGTGTGAGTGTGTAAGTGCAAGAATCTTGCAGAGTTCAAAGGTCAGAGCGATGAGTCACACTGTTCAAATGTGACGCCCACAGAAAGCAAACACGCCGCAGGGCATTGTGGGAAATCACAAACCAGAACGTTCTGTTGTCTGGGTGTTAAAATAAACAGAAACCAACATTCCCGCCGGTGCTGTGGAACGTGTGCGTGTGTGTGTCCGTGTGCGTGTCCGTGTGTGTGTGTGTGTGTGTGTGTGTGTGTGTGTGCGCGTGTGTCCATAACTAATCTAATGTACTCGCTGTCTGTCTGTGAGCGTCTGAACTGCACCGTGGTGATAAACGCTTTAATCCTTTACACGTTCCGTGTTCCTACGGGTTCCTGTGATACGGCGTTTCCCGCTGTGCAGATCCTAGATCCCTCATCAACACTTCAGAGCTCTAGAGTGCAACTGCTCAGGGTTCTAGAGCACAATTACACCACAACCTCTACCTCAAAAGTTCTAGGTTCTAGAATGCAACAAAGTGTTCTAGAAAACCAAAGCCCATGGTTGCAGGATGCAGGAGGTCAAGCTGCTGCACTCTAGAACCATAACAAGTCAGGTCTTAGAATGCAAGAAGAACAATGTGGTCTACAGTAGAACAGCCCAGAGCTCTGGAACACAACAGCAACCAGTTCTAACCAAAGTCCAGTGTTGCAGAACGTAAAAAGGCCAACAGTCTAAAACGCTCCAGTTCATCTTTCTGGAGCACAACGGGTTCTCGCAAAAAGCAGAATAGTTTAACATGCTCGAACGTGATAGCTCAAAGTTCTGGATTTCAACAGACTCAGGGTTCTAGAACACAAAAACGAGTTCTTAAATGCGACAACTCAATGTAGAACCACAACAGTTCTAGAGCTCTAAGCTCCTGTGCTCTAGAACCACACAAATCTAGAATGCAAGAAGTAAAAGAAATCGAGTATGCCACAGCTCAAGACTCTAGAACCATGACAGTTTATAGAACCCTCCGCTGTTGCATTCTAGAACCACAGTAACAGTTCAGGATCTTACAATGCAAGGAAAAAGAGTTCTAGAGTACAACAGCCCCCAGTTATGGAACAACTTCTAGAACCTAACAACGAGGTCTAGAAAATAAAAGCCCCGAGGTGAGGACTGCATTGGGCCAATGTTCTAAACTGCCCCAGGTCAGGGTTCTGGAGTCCAAAGAGTTCTTTAAAATCAACACTGGAACAGCTCAGGATAGTTATACTCTCCTAGACTCACGGATGGGGGAGGGAGGGGCGTGTTTCTTCTGTCCCCTGTCAATCAAAGTGACACTGTCCAATCAGAGGTGAGCATGAGCTCGTGTGCAGAGAGCAGTGAGGTGTGAGGAGGTCTGGCTAGAAACTGTAGAAGGTTATGAAAATGATGTAAATAAATATCACCTGCAGCCAGAACCACAAACGCTTCTACATTTTTTTCTAACTCTTGCACTGTGTTACAACATGTGCTGTTGGGGCCTGTGGGCGGGGCCTGTGGGCGGGGCCTGGGTTTGGGATCGGCATAAGGACAGCAGACGACAACCAATCAGAATCACCTTTACTGCCAAGTACCGTGGGTTTACACGTACAAGGAATGTGTCTTAGTGTACTGGTGCTTAGTAATAACAGATAACAGATAATAATAATCAGCTGTGTTGGTTAAATGGAGCAGGACATCAGGTGTACAGGTGTACAGGTGTATGTACACACACACACACACACACACACACCAGCGGTGTCTGGGCAAGCTCCTGCCCCAGGGCATTACCGGTGTTCCCTACACCAGGGGGCGCTACCGAGACATCACATCATCCAGATTCACACTCTGGATCAGGTGTCACTCAGTAGCCCTGACATCTACACACTACACAGTGTGGAAAGTGCTGGAGCCATTAAATCACCTCACAACACCTGCACGAGCAACACCTGTCCAATCAGATCCGGCCGAGAGGGAGCACGTGACTCAGAAGTGTCATCTCCCCACACACCTAACGCAGGTAAACTCCACCTCCACACACCTAACACAAGTAATACAGGTAAACTCCACCTCCACACACCTAACACAGGTAATACAGGTAAACTCCACCTCCACACACCTAACACAAGTAATACAGGTAAACTCCACCTCCACACACCTAACACAGGTAATACAGGTAAACTCCACCTCCACACACCTAACACAGGTAAACTCCACCTCCACACACCTAACACAGGTAAACTCCACCTCCACACACCTAACACGAGTAATACAGGTAAACTTCACGTCCACACACCTAACACAGGTAAACTCCACCTCCACACGCCTAACATGAGTAATACATGTAAACTCCACCTCTACACACCTACTGCAGGTGAATTCCACCTCCACACACCTACAGCAGGTGAATTCCACCTCCACACACCTACCGCAGGTGAACTCCACCTCCACACACCTACCGCAGGTGAACTCCACCTCCACACACCTAACACAGGTAACCTCCACCTCCACACACCTACCGCAGGTGAACTCCACCTCCACACACCTAACACAGGTAACCTCCACCTCCACACACCTAACACAGATAAGACAGGTAGACTCCACATCCACACACACCTAACACAAGTAAACTCCAACTCCAAACACACCTAACACAGGTAAATTCCATCTCTACACACTTAACACAGCTAACGTAACATTTCACGTTTATGTTTATTAATATAGTTGAAGATTTTTATACCAAACAACTTGCAGGTGAAGCTGAATCCCATCAGAATGGTATAAGTAATTGACACAAATAAAGTCAGGTGTGTAAATGATATTGGCATTAATTACATGTACTAGGACAGGTGTTACCTGTGTTGGGTGTAGGCAAAGGTAATTACACTTGGGTGGAGTGAGAGGTTTTTGAACAGGCACGTTTATTTGTGGTTAGTGTAGGTATTTTTGCTTACTTGGGGATTATGGATTACCTGCATTCAGACGTTTACCTGTGTTCAGGTGCAATAAGGTTTTTCAGGGTTAAGTGCTTGAAGTACTTATGTGGGTGACCCATGTTTGGTGTGTTACACACTGGTGTTAAGTACAGGTGTTCAGTTTTACCTGTGTTGGTTGAAGGCAGTGGGATTGGCACAGGTAATCCAGGTGTGAGCAGGCTGATGTTTATGTCTTTGTTTGGGCGGAGAGTTTTTCTGCGCCGGCCCTTTAACCAGCTGAACGCTCGGCCAATGGTGCTCCGCCTCCGGGATCTTTTGCCCCGCCTACTCTGTCGCTCATGGGCGAAAACCTCCAGCACGTCCTGGGGAATCAAATCGCCCACTGACTCACGCCCACTCGACATTACGCCACCTGGTGGAGGAAAATTTGCAATTAGTAACGATTATTCTACACATCCAGTTATTAACAATAAGATACACCTCAGCGCTGTTGAGTTCTGGATTCTGATTGGTCAGAAGGTGTTGATTAATTATCTATAACAGCAGTAGCGCAGCTGCGAATCACAGGTTTACGTTAACGTGCTCGTTATCGTTTCTATAGTAACGGCTCGTTCACAGGGTGGGTGTTTGCTGGCTAGTGAAGCGTTCAGCAGCCACAACAAAGCTTTCACAGTTAGCATGAGAGACGGCTGCTCCCTGTGGCTGCGTCCCGAACCGCAAACCAAACTCTGTGTGTGTGTGTGTGTGAGAGTGTGTGTGAGTGTGTGTGTGTGTGTGTGAGACAGTGTGTGAGAGAGTGTGTGTGTGTGTCTGTGTATGTAAAGTATGCAGCAGTGCCACGGTTACCGGTGGAGGATCTACTGTACCATTTTAACACAATGTTATTTAGGACATGCAGCTGCACGGAGCCTCTCCCTTCATTCCTAAGCACACAGTCACACACTCCACCCTTTACTCCACTCACACACTCACACACACACACACACACACACACACTCAATAAACAGACATTAGCATGCCCTGACACATTCTCATGCATTAGGTTAATATTCTTAAAGACTTAAAGCTATTCTTAAAGAGAGAGAGAGAGAGAGAGAGAAAGATAGAGATAGATAAAGAAAAAGAGAGAACTCCCTTGTCAGGGACAGAGAGCAAAAGAGAAACAGATAGAGAGAGAGAGAGACAGAAAGAATGAGAGAGACATGAATAGAGAGAGAGCAAAAGAGAAATAGAGAGAGAGACAGAGAGACAGAAAGAGAAAGAAACATAGAGAGACAGAGAGAGAGCAAAAGAGAAATAGGTAGAGAGACAGAGAGAGAGCAAAAGAGAAATAGACAGAGAGAGACAGACAAAGAGAAGAAGAGGTAGAGAAAGAAAGACTAAAAGAGAAATAGATAGAGAGACAGACAGAAAGAATGAGAGAGAGAGAGAGAGAGAGAGAGAGAGAGAGAGAGTGTAATTGTTTGGGAAAAGGGTGTGGAAAGGTACCAAGCTCAAGCAGGATTAAAAAGCTATCAAAACACACACACACACACACACACACACACACACACACACAGAGTAACTATGGTACACCACAAAAGAGTGTAAAACCTGAGAAAGCACTCCTGGTTCTGATCTCACACACACACACACACACACACACACACACACACACACAGGTTATTATGTACTCTCAGTCAGTGGTATCACCTCAGTGCAAAAAACTCCTGTATTTCCCAGACCTGTGTGTGTGTGTGTGTGTGTGTGTGTGTACACAGGTTAAGACTTACTTTCTACCACACACACACACACACACACACACACACACACACACATATACATACACACACAATAAATTGGAGGAGACAACAAAGAGACATAGAACAATGCTGTATTGTGAGTTACGCCTTCGGTTCCGGAAACTTCCAGTACAAAATATGCAAGCTAAGTTAACTAGCGCGCTAGCTAGCATGAAAACAATCTGAGGTGAAGAACAAAAGTTTGTGGAGTGAAAGTGTTTCAGTGACGCTACAGGTAACGCTTCGACAGGAACGAGATCAACACCACAGCAACGATCGCACACTTCCCCTGCTCTTTAGCTCATCAGCTAATTATTACGTCTTTTATTATCTCGCTAACGATGAGCGGAGTCTGAATTTTAGCCGACTCATCGTCGTTGATCTGAGTTGGAAAAAAAAGGTGGAAAGTGACAAAAAAAGAAAAAGAAAGAAAATTAGCATCAGTTAACGTCCCATTGAAATGAATTATTACTTAGAAGTTGAAAGGAATTTAAGTTTCAGTCAGTTCCAGCGAAATTAAGCTAATTAGCATCTTAACTGAACTGTATCAAAGCTTTAAGGATTAAGCTAGCATCAGTTAGCATTCCACTGACATAAATTTAAAAAAAAAAAGACAACACAGTGAATTAAATGAAAGTTTTTAAAAATGTACAAAAACACACAGTTATTATCGATTGATACGGGACCCAAATTAAATTTTAGTATATTTAATATTCAAATTTGATGCACTGATATGCATCGAAATTGATAGCATTAGTAGTTAGCATCTCAGAGAACACAAAGAACAATGTATGTTTTTTTTTTTTATTATTAAAATTAATTTTAGCAAGTCGGTTTTCAGCTAGCAAGAAACAGATGATAAAGAGGATAAATAAATTCTGAGGCAAAATAAACAAATAAATAAATAAATACATGAAAGGCGATCCCTTTTATTCACACTGACCAATCAGATTACACCACCCTGACAAACTCCGTCACCATGGAAACCAACCAAAACAGACACCCTGCACTGGGCTCCGTCCCAAACCCTAGAGTTAGTGTTCTTTCTAGAACTTCAGCGTCTTAGGAAACCTCTAGAACCCGCAGAACCGATCCGATCCAACATGGCTTCCTGATGGGGGTTGAAGAATGTTGTGTCACATGCTAACTGCTAATTACCACAGTAGCATGCAGGCTATTAGCTAAACAGGCTACAGCAGTTCAAAGGTGATGTCCCAAATCACACGTTAGCGTCCCTGCGTTGCATGTTAGCCGCTAATTGCCTAAATGTGTAGTGCTAATATCATATGCTAACTGCTAACTACCCTTTTAACTAGCATGTATATTGTAGTTAGCTATTAAATATGTTACGTTACATTATGTTTTTTTCAGATACACACACACACACACACACACACACTCACTTCTAACACACACACACACACACACACACTTCAGGTTCGCTGTGGCTAAATTGCAGCGTTGCTCCGCTGATAATTGCAGCAACTAAACACCACATTTTCAAATTACTGCTGTTGATGCGTAAATCACACAGCATGGCTACACACAAACACACTCACATACACACACACACACACACACACACACACACACACACACACACACACACACACACTCAAACAGGCACTCTTGTTTTCCACCGATTAGAACGTCTCCAGCGAGTCTCACGGCTTTATCTGAAGGAGCTGAAAACACACACACACACACACACACACACAGTTCCCAAGGTGACAGTAGATATGAGTTCTTTCTCTCTCTCTCACACACCTAACACACACACACACACACACACACATCCCAAGTTAATCACCAGGACATTTTAATGATGTCACATTCCAACAACATCAGTGTTACATATTTTCAGTACACACACCTACATACACTTAACACACACACACACACACACACACACACACTTAACATACACCTAACACACACACACCTAACACACACACCCCTAACACACCCACACACTGTTTCACAAACAGTTACTAACACTGTAATAACGCTCGTGTATGCACTTTTGTACTTCTATTAATTTTCTATATGCTGATATTGTGTTTGTGCCATTTTATTATTTATTAATATTTAAGCTCATTTTAATGTTTTTTTGCTATAAACTAATACTAAACTATTACTATTTTGCTAATATGCATTAACACTGTATAGCATAGTATATGCTAATTTATTAGCTAGTGTTATTGCTGTAATACTGAGATTTTGCTTTTCCAACTTTATTATTAGTTTAAATAATTTTATTATTAATAAACACTTTTATTCATTTAAAAACCCTTTTTAATCTCATGTGTGTTTGTGTGAACTTTTATGACAAATGATGTAATTTACATATTAACAAACATTGGCATAGATTTTACACAAACAGCTACAACGTCACAATTTATGCATTAAATGTAAGTTACAATATTTGCTTAAAATAATAATAATAATAATAATAATAATAACAACAACAACAGTAATGTGTAACACACACACACAAAAACATAAGCACTTAGAGATTCTGAATAAAATATTTACAGATGTAATATTTTAATTTCTAGCAGTTTTTTGTATCTTTTATACATTACTATATTTTTTACCGCGTGTGTGACGATACATCTGTATGACAATATACCGTAAAATATACCGTAAAATATACCGTAAAAAATATTTCCCTTTTATCAAAACAATTTTTTAAATGTTACGATTTTCTCAAATTTTCTCTGAATTTTTTTTTTGTTTAAAATGATGAAAGCATCACTCTGACATCACGACCCACACGAGAACGGCGTAACGCTAATTATACGGCTATTTCAGGTTTTTTATAATATCCGCTATCATCACATTTCGAGCACAAATAAAGTTACGACTCTTTATATTTAAAACAAAACCCTACAAAATTCCACAGCTACAGCGTTCCCAGCACGGAGCCCTGAGGAACGCCGTGTTACTGTGAACGCAGAAAATAAATCACACTCGAGCTGCAAAACTACGCCTACAGACCCAATCACTTCTTTTCAGTTCCTCTGATGTCTGTAGAATTATTTTAAGATAAATTTATATATTTTTTAAAATATGGATATTATATTATATTATATTGTATTACACTCAATGTAGAATATTTTCAACAAAAAATGTAAAAAACTGAAATTTATCAACCGATATTTTGACGTATAAGTGTCGTACAATCAGCTCCGCCAACGTAAAGGTCACTCCGTATGCGTATAAATACTGACTGTAGTCCATCTGTCACGCTGCACAAAGTATTGGCACCCCTGAACCCTGTCAATCGATATAAAGCGCACACGACAGAGTGGATATTAGTGCTAATTAACAGTGATTTAATAATTGGAATTTCCCACAAGGCCTTGTTTCTACTGTAAACATTTCATGGATCATTACACACTAAAAACACACACACACACACACACACACACACACACACACACACACGCACCGCTTAGCTTTATTGGTTAGAAGGATGACGTCCATATGTAGTGAACGTCTGCGCTGTTTTCCGAAGTGGAGGTGTTTAAACATTTTATAAACATAAACCATCCATAAATAAAATATTGTAATAGTTGGTAAATTACTGTGGCTTAAGAGGAATAAAACACTTGGGGACGTGTGGAAAATGATCCGCTTCAGGGTGTTAACAGTAACTCTGCTTCAGTTGATTCGTTTCCTGTAACAGCACATCCCCAAGTGTGTTATTCCCTAAAGTTGTAACAATTATAATTTTATATAGAACAATAATAATATTTTAAGATACAGTACGTATATCACTGTACTTCATCACACACTGTATAAGGCCCTTAATTAGTGCGTTAGGGTCGTCCAGGTTTTTGTCTGTGTGTGTGTGTCAAAGACAGAGAGAGAAAGAGAGAGAGAGAGAGAGAGAGAGAGAGAGAGAGAGTGATAAACACTAAAATCAGTCAGCCAGTGTTTAAATAATTTCTTTGGAAAACCTCCGATTGGGGATTTGGGTCAAAGGTGAGAAGGTAACGTGATACAGACCAACACTACTCAATACGCTGTGTGTGTGTGTGTGTGTGTGTGTCACAGCCGTGCAGCAGCATGTCCGTGGAGGATGAAAGTTGAATTCCACAGAATCTGTTTGTTGGTCTGTCTGTCTCTCTCTCTCTCTCTCTCTCTCGTTGATTCCTTCTCTCTGACCAACAAGGGTATAAAGTGTTCTCACTAATCACTCACAGATAAACAGATTAAATGTGTACGAGAAACAGGACGCCTGAGACAGAAGTCAGAACATCTGTCACATCAATCACGACTCATCAATAACAACTGAAACAATAACAGCTGCTCATCATTCATTAATCATCAATCACAGCTCATCAATCACAACTCATCATAAGTAACAACATCAATAACGAT
>CM040978.1:22363-39880 GCA_022985145.1 Pangasius djambal
TCAGGAGTTTGATGTACTGTGTTTAACAGAAACGTGGATTAAACCAAACGAGTTTGTAGCATTAAATGAAGCTAGTCCTCCCGGGTACAGTTACATACATCAGCCCCGTCTAACTGGCAAAGGAGGAGGCGTCGCAGTCATCTATAATGATAATCTAGACATCACACAAAAACCTAGTCATAAATTCAACGCATTTGAAATTCTTTATTCTAACATAACATTTGTAGCCACTAAAAATAAGTCTACCCAGGTGATTCCACTAATTATTATTTACAGGCCCCCAGGGCCATATTCAGAATTCCTATGTGAATTTGCAGATTTCATCTCTAACCTGGTTATTTCTTTAGACAAAGCATTAATTGTTGGAGACTTTAATATTCATGTTGATAATCCAGAAGACCCTCTGAGAACAGCAGTTGTGTCCATTCTAGATTCAATAGAATGTAATAGGACCCACCCATAGTCGTGGTCACACTCTTGATTTAATACTAACATTCAGATTAAATATAGAAAATATAGTCTCATGTCCACAGTCTGAAGCTATCTCAGATCATTACCTCATCTCATTTAAAATGTGTCTTAATCATAATATATGTACCAAGCCATCTCCACAGCCCACAGGTGGCACCATCCCCAGCAAACCAAACGGTTCTTCAGGCCGTTCATATGGGCCCCAGCAGCAGTGAGCGAACTCAACCGATGAGAACTCCAACCAGAAGCAGGGCACCAGGATGGGTCAAGCAGCGAGGAGGAGCAGAAGGGGCATCAGGATGGGTCAGGCAGCGAGGAGGAGCAGAAGTGCATGTGTAGCTCGACAGAGAGTGAGGGAGAGAGAGAGATGGAGAGAGAGGAAGAAAATGTTAGATAAGCTTTGTCCTCTAATGGTTAAGGACAATGTACTTTGCGTGCAGAGTGCAAGCAGGGACTCCGGCAAGACTAGCTATGACAGCATAACTAAAAGGGAGAGCCAGAAGCTAACACAGACATGAGGGCTCCTGAGACATAAGGCAGCCAGCCACTCCACCGTCGACAAACCTGAGTGAACGCGTGAGAGTGGGGGGGCGACAGCATCCAAACATCCCAGTTCACTACAACACTCTATGCCTGTGAACCCTCCAGACCTGCCCCTGTACCCAAGAAACAACTATTCACAAAAGGCTTGACTAAACAAATATGTTTTCAGCCGAGACTTAAACACTGAGACTGTGTCTGAGCCCCGAACACTAAGTGGAAGGCTGTTCCATAACTGTGGGGCTTTGTAAGAGAAAGCTCTACCCCCAGCTGTAGCCCGCACTATTCGAGGTACCAACAAATAGCCTGCACCTTTTGATCTAAGTTGGCATGGTGGATCATTAAAGACACAAATTTCTCTCAGGTACTGTGGGGCAAGACCATTTAGTGCTTTATAAAATGCTACTATTGATTTATAATTAATGTGACATTTGATTGGGAGCCAATGCAGTAGCTTCTGGTTCTAGTAAGGACTCTTTCTGCTGCATTCCGGACTAACTGGAGCTTGTTTATGCATCTACTGGAACATCCAGACAGTAAGGCATTACAATAATCCAACCTAGAGGTAACAAAAGCATGAACTAATTTTTCTGCATCGTGTAGTGACAATATATTTCTTATTTTAGCAATATTTCTGAGATGAAAGAAATATGAGCTTCAAATGAGAGACTAGAGTTGATAATCACACCAAGGTCTTTTACTGCTGCAGATGATGAAACAGAAAGGCCATCCAGAGATATTATGTAATCAGAAAGCTTACTTCTAGCTGCATGTGGTCCTAGTACAAGTACTTCTGTCTTGTCATAATTAAGTAAGAGAAAGTTAATAAACATCCAGTTTCTAATGTCTTTTACACATTCCTCAACTTTATTAAGCTGGTCTCTATCATCTGGCTTTGCTGAAACATACAACTGTGTGTCATCAGCGTAACAGTGGAAGCTAACACCAAGAGCAGTGCACCAAGAACAAAGCCTTGTAGAACACCAAACTTTACCTTAGTATGAGAAGAGAAGTCACCATTTATGTCTACAAACTGATAACGATCCGTCAAATAGGACCTGAGCCAGGAGAGGGCCGTCCCCTTAATGCCTACTACATTTTCTAGTCTATCAAGGAGAACAGCATGATCAATGGTATCAAAAGCTGCACTAAGGTCAAGCAGCACAAGCAAGGAGACACAACCCTGATCAGAGGCCAGTAGTAAGTCATTTACCACTTTAACCAGCGCTGCCTCTGTGCTATGATGAGGCCTAAATCCTGACTGATACATTTCATGAATGTTATTCCTATGTAGGTATGAGCATAGCTGCTGTGCTACAACCTTTTCTAGGAACTTGGAGATACAAAGTAAAGAACTTTCACAAAGGGTTGCTGACCTGCATAAGCTGGTTAGTAGATATTTAAAAGACAGGCACAGATAAACACCCTGAGTTGGTGGTTTAATGGATTCTTGTGTGTGCTAAGTTTCAGAATCAGCTGTTAAACTCCAATTCTGTAATAATGTAGTTTGGAAAAGTTGCAGTAAAGAAGATCTTTCTGAGATACAATACACAAAACACAGACCCAGAACTTCACCAAGGTGGATCAGTGATGCTTTGAGCTGTTTTGTACCAGAGTACCAGGATATTTTAGCCCAAAACCTTGTTGCCTCTGCCAGAAAGTTACAACTTGGCCATAGTTCATCAATGAGATGATGAACATAAACACATTCAACTGAACACAAAAACGGCTGTGGGACACAAAGAGTTTTTTTTTTTAAACAACCATCAGGTTTAGGATTTTAAGCTGTGGTATACAAAGAAGACGACATCCACAGACAAACCCGAGAATATAAATGAAGGTGAAATATTGTGCATGTAAATGTTGTGAATGGATGTCATTCGACATCACAGACAGATACTCAGTGCTGTCATTCTCTCCAAGAGAAATTTCATGTGGGGCTGCCAATAATTTCAAAATTAATATCTTACACAAGAAAATCTTTATATGTTTCATATCATATCATATAAAACTATACAGCATCCTTATATGTTCAAAATATCAATTACTGCATCTTGTTAATTAAAAAAAAAACATTTAATTAAGGGTGCCAAAAATTTTGGAATTGACTGTAATGAAGTGCTTATCACTAATCGTGTGATACTGTGTGTGTGTGTCTGGGTCACTCCTTGCAGCTCTGCAGTGCTTCACTGCATCATCCTGCTCTCTCCTGATTGGCTGGGCTGCAGTGACATCATCACCAATCAGATTACAGGTTGCTGTATGTAGAGAGAAGAGCTGCATTGCTGCTGAGACTGGAGTGGATCAGTGTGAGGTGGGGCAGCACCAGCTACACACTCACATTCATACATACACTCATTGTTATCATACACACACTTAGCGAGCGCACACACACACACACACACACACACACACACATAGACCCAAAACAAGTAACATATTCACACACACAGCACTAACACAAACACACACACAGAATTATCACAGTGACAGAATGAGGGAGATTGTGCACATTCAGGTCGGACAGTGCGGAAACCAGATTGGAGCAAAGGTGAGCATCTCTCTCTCTCTCTCTCTCTCACACACACACACACACACACGTGCATTTTTAATGTGCAGTAAATGTTGTATTCTCTGTGACTAGTCTGGATGAAAAGGAAAGGGACACTGAAGAACGTGTGTGTGTATGTTGTAGAGGTTTAACTGACCATTGTGTTTTATGCTGGAAAGGACATTAGACCCCTGCAAGACCAGCTTATAAACCCTTGCATCTCCACTAACACATGCGCATCATGGCTTTAACATCATAGGAGATAATACCTCTAATGTACTTATATGTAAATTAGAATAAAACGTTGAACTACTGGGCTTGTAAGCTTGCAAATAATTAGCAACATAACATTTACATAAAGATATACAAATGTCATTAACATGCCACTTCATCATCCTGACAGTCTGACTGATGATATTCAATGAATGTGCATTATCTCCCTGCTGCAGCACTGCATACAGTAAAGGAAGTTCAGAGATGTAGATCAGGGCTCGTTTTAGTCTGTCAGAGCCACAAAACACAGAGAACAGAGAGAAACAACACACTGACACAGAACACTGCTATGAACAAGTCTCACTAATTATCATGTGTGTTGCAGTTCTGGGAGGTGATCAGTGATGAACATGGCATCGACTGCAGTGGAAGTTACAATGGAGACAGTGAACTGCAGCTGGAGAGGATCAACGTCTACTACAGCGAGGCCTCAGGTCATCATTACCATCACCACTGTCAACAACACCACAGTCATCACCACCATCAACTTTATCCACATCTCCAGATTCATCATCACCTTCGCCACCATAATCACCATTATCACTTTTATCATCATCACCACAACCATCAGATCAACATCATAGATACTATATACAGATAGACAGACAGAGAGAGATACAGACACAGAGAGACAGATATACAGACAGACACACTCCTCTGTCCTGCTGCTGTTCATCATTTATTGATCAGTCACTCCTGCTCTTTTTTTCTTAAACACATTTCTGCCTTTAGCATGCACTAGCCCTGAATCATCTAATCCATTACCCTGAGTGACATACAGGCAGAGACTGGGCCAAGAGACAGATATCAGAGAGAAAGACAATCATATTATTAGTAATGTTACAGGTACAAACTGAGCAACTTTCCATTCTTTCAGGAAAGCTGCATCTCTAATTCACCAGCATGTCCGTGTCAGGCCCACATGAGTTCAAAATGGGCTTGAAACTGGGGCCCATGTGGGCAGCCCAACTGGGCCCCACAAACTTTTCTGCAGTTTCCCAGTGGCCCCACATGTGGATGGCCATATGGGCTAATGTAGGGCTCTTATAATAAAACAGGGTGGCCCCCACATGGGCTTAATGTGGGTTATTATAGAACAGAAACATAGATAAATGCAGGGTCCTGCATGGGCTGTAATAGCAAAGAAGGTGGCAAGGAAAAACTCCCTGAGACAACTTGAGGAAGAAACTTTGAGAGGAACCAGACTCAAAAGGGAACCCATCCTCATCTGGGTGACACCGGATAGTGCCATTATATCATCATTTCTTTTCTATAACTGTGTACTATAAAGTCAAGCAGTGCTACATATTTTAAAAGCAGTGTTGTAGTCCGAGTCTAGGCCAAGACCTGCGTAGGTAGAGTCCGAGTCAAGACCGAGACCAGAAGAGGGTAGAGGCTGAGTTGAGACAGTCAATTTAAACTAAATTAACTAAATTGACTCCAAGCTATTTACCTCATATATTATTTGCTTAAGCTTATGTTGGTTTAAACAATATTACCAGTCAAGAGCAACAATGAAATAAATGCCACATCATAAGCTGTGAATGTGAACACAATTTTATTACAATTATGTAACACGTAGTGTTAACAGTGTGCCAGTAAGACCTAATGCACGGATCCAATATATTGATACACATCTGATTTTTTTCTGTTTATGGTCACTTAAGATGTAACTGACTGTGTGTGAATACTCACCAAGACAGACTTTTTGACATAATTTTGTGTGTATTTGACCATTCAAGTGCAATAAGGTGTAAAAAGAGAACTCAATTCGGTACTCGCATGCTGTCTGAGAGGCCCTTTAAATAACTCATTCTTTATCACCCTAAAGTTACATTTAATATGTTAAAACAGAAAAAAAGAACTTTTACCTTTCTTTGTGCTTTCTCTCAACATGTTGATGGAAGGTGGAAGTTCCCTTTAATTCAGTTATGAAATTATTGCAGAATTTGCTTTGTGCAGCATGTTTCTTTTTTAATGTCTTACTGCAGATGAACTCTTTGTGGTTCACAAATGCAAACTGAATAATCAACGAAGTTAAAGACATTTTCAAAAGTCATATTGTGTAGTGCGTGTGCAGCTTCAAGTCATATGCAAAAGAAAATAATTAATCATTGCTTAATATTGGAAGTCAATCAGGTCGTCAATTCAGTGAAATAAATTTAGTGAAAATAAGCTAATAATAATAATAATGATGATGATGATTAGTGGGCTTTTTTTTAAGGGGCTCAACTGGTCTCGGGAATAAGTCTGATTGCACACTTGTTAGAGTCCGAGTCAAGACAGACTCCAAATGCCCCTGAGTCCATGATAAGACCAAGACCATGAAAATATGGTCTTGGACTCAGTCTTGAGTATTCTGAACACTGAACTTGAGTATGAGCATCGTTATAGTTTTAAATTTAGGTTGCTTGTATCAAACTGAAGTTATCAACTGTTCTAAGCTATTGCTGTGTTAAGGTCGAATGCAGTCTCATCACTTATGCCAACAGCCTACATGTAATTTTTATAATAAATCAATGACAATTTTCTACACAGCCGTACACAGTTGTATGTGGAACTAGAGCTTTCTGTTTGCTGCCATATCTCATTATTTAAGGGAACAAAGATGCTGGCAGAGACAGTAGCAGATACAAGATGCAAACAAATCAAGCCATAATTCATTCAGAACCCACTATGTTTACCTGCAATATTTTATTAATGATTAATACAATTGGACATTTGGTTAAATTGTATGGGGTGCTCCTAAGTGGGAGGTAATGAAATTTCTTACCATCCTTTTCACTTTTTCCCATTTAGTGTGTGATTCAGTCTGGAGGTCAGAGGTGACATCTCCCTTGGCTAACTTTATTCTGGCTGATACACAGGTTTCTGTCAGGAAAAGAGAACATCCATATGGGCTAGTCTTATTACCACAATCTTTATATTATCATTATTATTATATTATATATATTATTATATATTATATTATTATTATTATTATTATTATATAATTCCAGTACCAAAGAAGTCACCTGTGTCCTGCCTGAATGACTATCGTCCCATAGCACTGGCCCCAATCATGATGAAGTGCTTTGAGAGGTTAGTCATGCATCACATCAAGTCCAGTCTCCCAAACACTCTGGACCCATTCCAGTTTGCATACTGTCCAAACCATTCCACGGACGATGCGATATCCTCCACTCTCCACCTAGCTCTTACTCACCTGGAACAGAAAGACTCTTATGTTAGAATGCTGTTCATCGACTTCACCACAATAATCCCTCAGCAGCTTGTCAACAAACTAAACTTGCTGGGCCTCAACCTACCCCTCTGTAATTGGATCCTGGACTTTTTAACTGAAAGACCTCAGTCAGTCCGTGTCAGCCGAAACACCTCCAGCACTACCACACTGAGCACAGGTGCCCCACAGGGCTGTGTGCCCAGCCCGCTGCTCTTCACGCTGCTGACTCACGCGCTGACTCACAACTGCACTGCCAAGTTCAGCTCCAACCACATCATCAAGTTTGCTGATGACACAACTGTGGTAGGCCTCATCAGAAACAACGATGAAACACTCTACAGAGAGGAAGTGGCACAGCTGGCCGAATGGTGCGGTGTCAACAACCTGTCCCTCAATGTGAGTAAGACAAAGGAGGTTGTGATGGACTTCAGGAGAAACTCTGTCGACCACCCCCCACTGACCATCGACGGCTCAGCCGTGGAGAGAGTCAGCAGCACTAAATTCCTGGGAGTACACATTACAGAGGATCTCACCTGGACTACCAACATCGTGTCACTTAACAAGAAGGCCCAACAGCGCCTCCACTTTCTCCGCCAGCTGAAAAGAGCAAGTCTCCCTCCACCCATCCTCACCACTTTCTACAGAGGCACCATTGAGAGTGTCCTGACCAGCTGCATCACTGTCTGGTATGGAAATTGCAGTGCTGCTGACCGCAAGACCCTACAGCGGACAGTGAACACAGCTGCAAAGATCATTGGTGCCCCGAGAATGGGGAGAATGGGGAGAATGAAGGAGAATGGGGGAGAATGAGGGTGAATGGGGGAGAATGAAGGAGAATGAAGGAGAATGAGGGAGAATGAGGGAGAATGAAGGAGGATAAGGGAGAATGAAGGAGGATAAGGGAGAATGAAGGAGGATAAGGGAGAATGAGGGAGAATGGGGGAGGGGGGGAGAATTAAGGAGAATGAGGGAAAGAAGGAGAGAGGGGTATTCAATTTATATTTCCTATTTATATTTACCCTAACCCTAGGTATTCAATTTGAAATAAAAGTTCTATAAGCCCACATAGGGCCCCAGTAGAACCCATAAATCCTATTTTAAACCTATATCAACATGTATATCTTCAGTATTTGTAAATTAGATATCATGAAAGAAGATTTTTTTTTGTTAGTGAATTATTATAATTTTAGGAAGTAGAAAAAAATAAAAATGTGGAAAAAAGCACTCATAATTCATGTTAATTCACAGTATAATTAACATTAAATCATTTAAATCTGCTTCTGAAATACGGCAGAGAACTGATTAAGTGTCTGAGTAAAAAAACTGAAACAAGACCACCAACGGTCTATGTGGGCCCAATATACATATATAGACTTTCTCAGTTGCCCATATGATACCATACGACCAAAAGTATGTGCACCCCGACCATCACACCCATATGTGGTTCTTCCCCAAACTGTTGCCACAAAGTTTAAACCACACAGTTGTACAGAACGTCTCTGTGTGCTGTAGCTTTACAGTTTCCCTTCACTGGAACTAAGAGGCCAAAACCTGCTCCAGCATGACGATGCCCCTGTGCACAAAGCGAGCTCCATGAAGACATGGTGTGTTAAGGTTGGAGTGGAAGAACTCGAGTGTCCTGCACAGATCCCTGACCTCAACCCCACTGAACACCTTTGGGATGAACTGGAACGCCGACTGCACCCCAGACCTCCTCGACATCCCAACATCAGCGCCTGACCTCACTAATGCTCTTGTAGCTGAATGAACACAAATCCCCACAGCCACGCTCCAACATCTAGTGGAAAGCTTCGCAGAAGAGTGGAGCTTATTATAACAGCACACACAGGGGAATAAATCTGGAATGGGATGTTGAACATGCACATATGGGTGGGATGGTCAGGTTTTCACAATATTTTTGACCATATAGTGTACTATTTATGTTTTCTGGGCAGCCCAAATGGGCCCCATTAACTGCCCATGTATGAACCCACTCAGAGCCCATGCCCATGTGGAAACCAGTTGGCCCATGTTCAACTCATGTGGGCCCCAGTAAGTCATGGTGACTGGCTGTTTTCTCCATCTCATTATGTCCAACACTTTACATCCTGTCCTTCTGTCTTCTCATATCACTCAGGGGGGAAGTTTGTGCCCCGTGCCATCCTGGTGGATCTGGAGCCTGGCACCATGGACTCAGTCCGGTCCGGGCCATTTGGACAAATCTTCAGGCCTGATAACTTTGTGTTTGGTAGGTTCCTGTTTGCGTATCAAACAGTCCTCTTGTCTTACATCTAAGCAATCTAGAACGTTGTGTATGAGGTGTGTGTTACTCTGTGCTCGGTTTACAGAGATCAGTGATATTTACAACCATATTGTAGGCCATACAGACAAGACAAAGACAGACATGCTATCAACACCAGATACTGGAATGTGAATAATGACAGGCTAAATCAGGGACAGGAAGTGAAATTGAAGACGGGACCATAGATGCAGAAATGAGGACAAATATTGGATCAAACTATTCTAGATGTTGAATGCAACATTAGCTAACATTTAAAATAGGTTAGCATAACATTAGTGTGTGGTTGGGATGTGGAGGGCACAGTCATATTTTCACAATCAGAATTCAAACTGTTATCACTGCTAAAGATAATTACAGAATGGAGGCAAAGCTAGTGTAAATAGAGGGTGCGATTAATAACTTGTTTACATTGTTACAGGTCAAAGTGGTGCTGGAAACAACTGGGCCAAAGGTCACTACACTGAGGGTGCAGAGCTAGTGGACTCGGTGCTGGATGTGGTACGTAAGGAGTCGGAAAACTGTGACTGTCTGCAGGGATTCCAGCTCACGCATTCTCTGGGAGGTGGCACAGGCTCTGGCATGGGCACACTGCTCATTAGCAAGATCCGTGAAGAGTACCCTGATCGCATCATGAACACATTCAGTGTCACACCATCACCCAAAGTGTCTGACACAGTGGTGGAGCCCTACAATGCCACACTGTCCATCCACCAGCTTGTGGAGAACACAGATGAGACCTTCAGCATCGACAACGAGGCACTGTACGACATCTGCTTCCGTACACTTAAGCTGACCACACCCACCTATGGTGATCTCAACCACCTGGTTTCTGCTGCCATGAGTGGTGTCACAACATGTCTCCGTTTCCCAGGGCAGCTTAATGCAGACTTGCGCAAGCTTGCAGTCAACATGGTTCCCTTCCCTCGCTTGCACTTCTTTATGCCTGGATTTGCACCCCTGACCAGCAGGGGGAGCCAGCAGTACCGTGCACTCACCGTTCCTGAACTAACGCAGCAGATGTTTGATGCCAAGAACATGATGGCGGCATGTGACCCACGGCATGGGCGCTACCTCACTGTGGCAGCTATCTTCCGTGGTCGCATGTCCATGAAGGAGGTGGATGAACAGATGCTGAGTGTGCAGAACAGGAATAGCAGCTACTTTGTTGAGTGGATCCCCAACAATGTGAAGACAGCTGTGTGTGACATCCCACCACGTGGACTTAAGATGGCCGCCACCTTCATTGGGAACAGCACAGCCATCCAGGAGCTGTTCCGACGTATCTCAGAGCAGTTCACTGCCATGTTCCGGAGAAAGGCTTTCTTACACTGGTACACAGGGGAGGGGATGGATGAGATGGAGTTCACTGAGGCTGAGAGCAACATGAACGACCTCGTCTCTGAGTACCAGCAGTACCAGGATGCCACAGCCGAAGAAGCTGAGGAGTATGAGGAAGATGAGGTAGAGGAGGAGGAGGATGTACGCCAAGAGGTTCACCACTGAGCTAATGATTTTAAGAAAACAGCTCCCTTGATGTCATCTTTATGAAAGGACCTTTGAGTTATCTTAAGCTAGCTAGGATATGTAAACCTACTTATAATGCTTTCTGTGTAACACCTACTTCTTTTAGTTACATTTAAAATTTTATTTAATAGAATGACTGCTAAATACCCAAACTGATAAATAGCTTCACAAATGATTACTTCTTTATGTATTGCTAATTAGCTAGCTATATTTAATACCTTATCTTATGAAGGTGTTAACTAGCTAGCTATTAATGTTCAGCTAAAAAAAGCTCTATATCACTAGAGTACTGTATGTTAGCAATGCTGTTATCATAGAAAATAATTTAGCATTATGTAGAAGGTGCTACTGAGAACCACAACTATAGTACAAGTTTGTAATTGCCGTTATCAGGTGGTACAATAAACTTACCTCACCAGAACTGTATCTGTTTTTTAAACACAGTTAATGTTGGAATTATGGCTATATGAAGTTGGTTAATTCATGACTGATAAGAAATGTAAGCAGATCGCATGCCCATGTGCAGGTGTTTCCCAATTGTTGAACATGACTGGCTAGAATCTATGCAAGTCACTTTGCTGGAAAACCCCGAAGTAGGAACTTAGTATTATTGAAATCTTGAAAACGGCTGCAACGGAAGGGAACTGCTGAGTTTTTTTCAACAAGTTCCTCACAGTCAGAGGCAGCGTTGCAGGATATGGGCTTTTCCTAAATAACACACTAACATACTTATTTGGGGCTGCAATCGCAAAGCCACCACAACAATCACAGTTCCAAGCCATCACAGCACAACTGGCCACATGAACCGCAGTCCAGAGCAATCCCACTGATCTTCAGGCCGTCCATGTGGGCCACCCCCAGCAGCAGCATGCCATCTCCAACCAATGAGAACTCCAACCATTCCCTTCTAAACTAGTAGTATAGTACATGGTAAACTCTACAATAGTAAATGTAAAGCATTAATAAAGTAAACTATTTGCAAATCCTGAAGTGAAATAAATCATTACCGTCATCTGTGGGCCTCTACCATTCTAACTGTTCTTACACTAATCCAGGTATCAGGTTCAATTATCCCAATCCTGGGATAAAATAAATCCTGTTTATCATTAATTTTGTCGTTGGGTTACCCTAACCCCATTGTGGGGGTTACACTAATTCCATTTTTTTTTGGGTTAATCTAATCCTGTTCTTGAGTTAAATTAATGTAGGGGAAATGGTTCCAGTAATGGCTTATACAGGAAGCACTGGAAATTAAAATTACTAACCTTTAATAAGCAAAAAAAAATAAAAATAAAAAATGGTGGGTGGGCAGCAATAGAAACTATAAAAATATTTTCAATGACAAAATAATATCCAAAGAGCAGTAACGATAATGGGAATAACGCTGCGAGGTTTAGATCTTGTTTTCCCTCCACATAAACAGAGACTGAGTGTTAGTAAGCACCATGTGAGATTGCATGTTAAGATAAAAGAGAGGTCAAAGAGAGAAGAAAAGAGATTCACGGCAGAGCACGTGATTCCCTTTGTTTAAAAGAATGCTAATTTTAACAAACAGTTTGCAGCTTCAAATTATTCAACACAATAAAACTTAGGAAGAATTAATAATGAACACCATCTTTTCCTGCCCAGACGTACAGTGTTACCTGGAGTATTATTTAGTTCATCGCGAGTGTGAGAATAATGCAGCTCGAGCGTTTGAGTTGTCCTCGTGCAGTGTTCGGTGCTGATGAATGGCGATGCATCATGTTTCAGTTCGTCTTCATGCATCCGTGGATTCACTTCCTGATGAAGTTGGGTCAGCTTCATAACTCGTGGAGTTTCAGCTACCCAAAGAAGTTGAAAGCAAATGTTTTGCTTAGCATTAAAACTTGCACGAAAAAAGAAAGACAAAGGCATGTGTGATGCTGCTGGGTAGCACTGGTTGATTTTACACATTTACATTTACATTTATGGTATTTGGCAGACTCCCTTATCCAGAGCAACTTACAGTAGTGCTTTGAAGTCTATCAAAAATACATTCTGATATTGGCTCACTAGGTCACAAACTAGGAATACCATCAGTCCAAAAGTGCTAACTTAAGTACTTAATGAAGAGGTAAGTCTTCAGACGTCGTTTGAAGACTGCCAGTGACTCAGCTGTTCGGACATCTAGGCGAAGTTCATTCCACCACCTTGGTGCCAGAACAGAGAAGAGTCTCGACGCATGTCTTCCTTGTGCCCTGAGAGATGGTGGGAGCAGTCGAGCAGTGCTAGAGGACCGGAGGGAGCGTGGTGCCACGCGAGGTGTGATAAGAGCTTTGAGATAAGTGGGTGCTGGTCCGTTTTTTGATTTGTAGGCGAGCATCAGTGTTTTAAATCTGATGCGGGCAGCTACAGGAAGCCAGTGGAGGGAGCGCAGCAATGGGGTGGTGTGGGAAAATTTAGGAAGATAGAAAACCAATCATGCAGCTGCATTTTGAATCAGTTGCAGAGGACGAATGGCGCTCAGAGGCAGACCTGCCAGGAGCGAGTCGCAGTAGTCCAGTCTTGAAATGACAAGGGATTGAACAAGCACCTGTGTAGCCTGTGTGGAAAGAAATGGACGAATTCTTCTGATGTTATAGAGGAGAAAGCGACATGAGCGTGTTAGATTAGCAATGTGAAAGAAGAAGGACAGTTGACTGTCCATGGTTACCCCAAGGTTGCGTGCAGTAACTGAAGGCGAGATCAGAGAATTGTCCAGGGAGATCGCAAGATCCTGAGATGGGGATGAATCACCTGGGATGAACAGCAGTTCAGTTTTGGTGGGATTAAGTTTCAGCTGATGAGCTGTCATCCATGATGAAATGTCTGCCAGACATGCTGATATCCGAGCAGAAACATTAGTGTCTGAGGGAAGGAAGGAGAGGATGAGTTGAGTGTCATCTGCATAGCAGTGGTATGAGAACCCATGAGGATATGACCGCACCAAGAGACCATTGGAAGAGGTGAGCATTTCTCTCATTACAATCTCAGATGAGAGAAAAGTAGGCCTCCCCTTTTCAGCCAGATCGTGCATGGTGATCAGCCTGAGAGAAAGAGCGAGAGCTTCCCTCTTTTACAGTCCATCCCGGTTGCCTGTTGGACCCAGAGAGAGTGAACAAAGGCTGGTGAAGTCCTTTTGATGGTTCACAGATGCTGGAAAAGCACTTCAGTAAAGGTGTGCCACCTTTCTGTGGATGCATGGTACCTACATTAATCACTTTATCAGGTTAACTAACCCTGATCTTGTTTAGCTAATTCTGTTGCCAGGTGTTAACCTGTTTGGAATGATCAGTAAATCAGCCTTATTTTCTATCTTGTCTTGTATTTGTTGAACACCGGATGAAGAAACAGTGCTACATTAAAAATACAACCGCTCAGCATTTAAATAATTAAATGAATCCTTTATTTCACTGTTGTGTCCAAAGATGGCATCTAATAAAACACACGAACCCCTAAATCACACACTACTGTACTAAACAGTACACCAACATAGTGCAATTGTTTTATAAATGTAAATAGTGTTTAATAAAGCAGTGTGCAGTTCAAGTCAAAAAAACCTCCTACAACATAAAGCACATACATGGAGGAATAAACAAACTTTACAAATTTGTGTGTACAAAAACTACTACAAATTTTTTTTTCCCATAATTGCTCTGACCTCTGATATGACACGATGGCAGAATAAAATATTCTCTCATATGTACTCAAAAATATCACCTTCATTTTACCGCATTAGCATGGCAATAAAGAGATAAAATAGAAGTGTTCTTTATCGACATTATTATGTAAATGAGTAATTAATTCACATTCATACCTGCAGCCACTGTGTTTAGATCAATAAACATGTAAACAGCAGAAAGATTGTGACTTAGATTTAAAGCTATTGTATTTGTGTGTGGAGTGTGTGTGGAGTGTGTGTGTCTGTTGAGAGAGAGAGAGAAAGTGTGTGTGTATTTTCTCTCAGTGTGTTTGTGTGGAGAGTGTGTTCTCTTTCTACATATTTGTGTGTGGAGTGTATATGTTCTCTTTCAGGGTGTTTGTGTTTGTGTGTGTGTGTATGGAGTGTGTGTTCTCTTTCAGTGTGTGTGTGCAGCAGAAGAGTCACTCGATGATGTCTCAGTGCTGCTGCTGTGTCTGCTGCAACTCCTGAAGAAACAGGAAACACAATGTCAGTTCATCCTCCTGTGAGCTTTGATTATTAATAAATTGCACAGCAATGCAGAGCCACACAGCTGAAAAAATACAACTAAAGCTACAATTACAGACAGGAAGTGATGTAATAACTAATCACTGCCCAGAGGACCACCAGACAATTAACATTAATCAAACTTATCTGATTTTAAGACAAGTCTTTAAAGTATTTGGGATATGAGATAATGACAAAGCCATTATAAAACTAAAACATTATAATCTACTAATATTGTAACCTCATAACCTTGCAACCTCCTAACAGTACAATCTCACAATCTCTTTACATTATTAGGTAATGTTAGGTATAATATCATAACCTCATAACATTACAACTGCACAACCTCCTAATATTCAATTCAATTCAATTTTATTTGTATAGAGCTTTTAACAATGGACATTGTCACAAAACAGCAATAAATACAATCAGAATATAAATTATAAATGTATGAATTCATCCCTAATGAGCGAGCCAGAGGTGACGGTGGTGAGGAAAAACTCCCTGAGATGATATGAGGAAGAAACCTTGAGAGGAACCAGACTCAAAAGGGAACCCATCCTCATCTGGGTGCAACAGATAGTGCGATTATAAATAAATCCCTTCTATTATTGTGTACTATACAGACTAATAGTGCAGTTGTGTAACTACGAAATTCATTACAGTTGTCACAAAGTCTGAGATAAAGTCTGAGACCTGAGTGCAAAACTGCTTGCGGCAACCACAACCCCAAAGCCACCACAGCAACCGAAGCCTCACAGCCACCACAGTACAACTGCCCACATGAACCGCAGTCCAAAATTAAAAACTTGATGCAACAAAGGAAACTTCTGTATTACTATTATTATTATTATTATTATTATTATTATTATTAAAGCAGTGTGTGATGTGACCTGGCATCAGGACGAAGCTGCAGTGTGCGGTAAAGCTCGGCAGTGGAGGGCAGACCCAGAGAGGCAGATTTAGGGGTGGAGAACTCAGTTTGTGACACACCCCTGACTGAGGGAGCTGGAGTGGACACCAGTTTGGCTTCAGGCTCAGCATCTACACACACACACACACACACACACAAAAAGGTGGGTGTTAATTGACCCACTGAGTAATGATTGGCTGTGGGATGTGGGGGCAGAGTGAAATGGTGCAACACTTGCTGAGTGATGATTGGCTGTGAGAAGTGGCAGGTCGTTTTCGCTCTATAAATGGTGTCATGTTTAGAAACTGTGTCTTCAGCCACATGGCCCGGTCCTCTTCAAATGCCTTCCTCTGTAGGGAACACAAACAATCTTTTCAATGAAGTTCTCACACAGTGTGTGTGTGTGTGTGTGTGTGTGTGTGTGTGTGTGTGTGTGTGAGCGAGTGAGAGAGAGAGACCTCGTGCCCCAGACGTATTGCAGCCTCAGTAAAGTTCTTTCTCTCCCTCTCGAAGGTTTTCTTCTGCTCGTTGAAGATCCTCCACTCGTCCTTCAGTCGTTCTTTCTCCTCCAGGGTGTATCCATCATTCAGTAGAGCCGCTGTGTCTTCATCACACGGAGATACCAGCTGCTGCTCTCACACACACAAACACGGCAGTTAGTGCTGATAATTCACACTGTGTGTGTGTGTGTGTGCCTGCAGCGCGAGTGTGTACCTGGAGTAGCTGCTGTTGTGTGTGTATAAACTCTGTACACTGCTGCAGTTCCACTCTGATGCGCTGCATGGCCTCTTCATGGTCCCTCCTGGAAATCACTTCCTCTTGAGACACTGACACACACAGGAAAACACACACATTGATTCAGCTCTACAGCAATGAGAGTTTATTTACCATAACACACCACAATTACTCAAAAAATTGCACACCTGCACTCTAAAAAGCTGCATCAGTCACTCTGTTATGGAACTCGTTTTTGCCCAATACTGCTGCTATACTTCCAAATAGTTTACATCCCATGTTCTACATATTTATTGTCCTGTGTATCTATTTTTCTGTTATGCGTACTTATTGTCTTCGACTTGTCTCACTTGTCGTGTATTGTACATTATGTTGTCTTGTGTACTGTTCTGTGTTGCACAATGGTCCTGGAGAAACGACATTTCGTTGCAATGTATACAAGATATATAGAGGAATGAAAATAAAAACCAATTTGACTTGAATAATCACATCAGCATATAAACACACTACTACAGAAGAGTGGTGAGAGCAGCGGGGCCTAAAGGAGTGGCGAGAGCTGCAGGGACTAAAGGAGAGGTGGGGACTAAAGGAGCGGTGGGAGTAGTGGGGACTAAAAGAGTGGAAGGAGTGGCAGGGACTAAAGAAGCGGTGTGGATTAAAGGAGCGGCAAGAGTGTCAGGGACTAAAGGAGCAGTGTGGATTAAAGGAGCGGCAAGAGCGGCAGGGACTAAAGGAACAGTGTGGATTAAAGGAGCGGCAAGAGTGGCAGGGACTAAAGGAACAGTGGGGACTAAAG
>CM040978.1:39980-56720 GCA_022985145.1 Pangasius djambal
GGCGGGAGTGGCAGGGACTAAAGGAGCGGTGGGGACTAAAATAGCAGCGGGAGTGGCAGTTACTAAAGGAGCGGTGGGGACTAAAATAGCAGCAAGAGCAGCAGTTACTAAAGGAGCAGTGGGGACAAAAGAAGCTGCGAGATCGGCGGAGAATAAAGGATTGGCAAGAGCTGAGAGACGGTGGGGACTAAAGGAGTGATGGTGGATTAAAGAAGTGGCAAGAGCAGCAGGGACTAAAGGAACAGTGGGGATTAAAGAAGTAGCAAGAGTGGCAGGGACCAAAGGAGTGGTGGGGATTAAAGGAGCAGTGAGAGGTGCAGGGACTAAAGGATTGGTGAGAGTGGGTGCTTTTATCCAAAGCGACTTACGAATGAAGAAATACAAGCAAAGCAATATATCAAGCAGAGAACAATACAAGTAGTGCCACCATACAAGATTTTTAATTGAGTGCTAGAGAAGCAAAATGGACAGAGTAAGAGGCCTAAGAGCCAGTGTAATTGCAGACTTTAAAAAAAAACAAAAAAAAAAACACACCTTGTGTGTCGAGAGTGTGCATGTGGTTCTTTAGTCTTCTCCATTGCAGACGAATGCTGTTGGTCAGCTGCTCTCGTGCATCCACACACATCTGATCCAGATTTTCTTTACTGCATTCTTCATACTCGTCTTCAGGCTCAGAGTTCACCTGAAAAAAACACACACACACACACTCTCACACACACACACACACACACACACACACACACACATACATACACACATACATACACATACACATACACACAGTGAATATTTGGAGAGTTCGCAATGATGTCAAAAAATTTTCCCACACCACCCCATTGCTGCGCTCCCTCCACTGGCTTCCTGTAGCTGCCCGCATCAGATTTAAAACACTGATGCTCGCCTACAAAGCCAAAAACGGACCAGCACCCACTTATCTCAAAGCTCTTATCACACCTTACACGGCACCAGACTCTTCTCGGTTCTGGCACCAAGGTGGTGGAATGAACTTCCCTTAGATGTCCGAACAGCTGAGTCATTGGCAGTCTTCAAACGACGTCTAAAGACTTACCTCTTCATTAAGTACTTAAGTTAGCACTTGCACGCGCACGCACACACACACACACACAAAAAACCCAACAGAGTCTTGGGCTGATGGTATTCCTAGTTTGTGACCTAGTGAGCCAGTATCAGAATGTATTTTTGATAGACTTCAAAGCACTATTGTAAGTCGCTCTGGATAAGAGCATCTGCCAAATGCCGTAAATGTAAATGTCACATCTCTCTGGGCTCTTTATTGGCCATTACTATTCTGATGCTTTTCAGAAGTTTTATTTCACTCTGCATACACACACGCATGGCTCTGTGCAGCTCAGACCTCTCACTCTCTCGAGGCTCTTGTCTCCCGCCTCTTTATTCTTGCCGGCACTCAGTGGAACACAGAACACTCGCTAGTCAGATTCCACACAGATGTGTAATCCTTACCACTCACTTTCTCTGGCTCCGCCACCCAAGACATCCACAAACGCACCTGGCCATCCACATGATGTAAAAGACCAGGCCTCCTTCTTCCATTGCTCCATGGTCCAGTTCTGATGCTCACGTGTCCATTGTAGGAGCTTTCGGTGGAGGTCAGGGGTCAGCATGGGCACTCTGACCGGTGTGCCGCTACGCAACCCCATACGCAGCAAGCTGCGCTGCACTGTGTGTTCTGACACCTTTCTATCAGAGCCAGCATTAACTTTTTCAGCGGTTTGTGCTACAGTAGCTCTTCTGTGGGATTGGACCAGACGGACTAGCCTTCGCTCCCCACGTGAATCAGTGAGCCTTGTGCGTCCATGACCCTGTCGCCGGTTCCCCGGTTGTGCTTCCTTGGACCTATTTTGTTAGGTACTAACCACTGCATACTGGGAATACCCCACAACACCAGCTTTACAGAAATATATAAATTCAGGATATAAATTTTAAACTTAAATTTACATTTATCCCTAATGAGCAGGCCAGAGGTGGTGATGGTGAGGAAAAACTCCCTGAGACGATATGAGGAAGAAACCTTGAGAGGAACCAGACTCAAAAGGCAACCCATCCTTATTTGGGTGACACTGGATAGTGCAATTCTAATTATAAATAAATCCCTTCAATAACAGAAAATTCATTTAAGCAATTTCCCCCTGGTTCAAGTTCTTTGAATCTTGAATCTTAAATATATATATATATATAAATAAATAAATAAAACACATACACACAGAAACATATCTCTCCTTCTTTCTCTCGTATATATATTTAAAAATGTGAGCACCTGTTCCAGGCTGTCCTCTGTCCTGCTGCAGTGTGTCTTTGGGCTGAGAATAGACACCATGTCTTTCTTCATGTGCTGTAGCAGCTTCTTCAGCTCAGCATTCTCTTGCATCAGAGCCTGCTGTCTGACCTCATAATCACTCAGCAGAGCTTGGTACATCTCACCCTCATGTCTAACACACATACACACACACACACTCTCTTAAACCCTTGTTTTTGGGACACATCCGTAATGAAGTGACGTTTGGTAAGCGGAGTGTCTTACCTTGCCTCCATCCTGCTCGTCTTCCACATTCCTCTCTTCCCATCAGAGCGACTTACACAGTTCACCACATCAATTGCTAAACACATACACAAACTTTTTACATGAGTTGAAAATTTTTTGCAATTTGTTTAGGCTTATCTGAAAACATAGTGCTTACACATGAAATCCCACAACAAACTGTCCAAACAATTTATACCCATAATGCACTGTGTTGTTTGTGGAAGTACTAGATAGGTACTAAGTACTAGTACTAGGTAGGGAATATGGATTAGGGAGAAGTGTTTTACTCTGTTACAGTCGCAGCTTCGTTAACACATTAATGTTACTCAGATTTCTGAATATTTTTTTCTGTACCAAGCTTTTTGTCCCTCTTGTCCACCAGTAGTTGGTTCAGACGTTCCTTCAGTTTGGTGCACTCTCTCTCTTTGCGTTTGGCATCATGGCTGTACTGTGTGGCACGACTAGCAATGATGCTCTGGAGCTTCTGTACCTACGCAAACACACCCATCATTAGTGTCACTTTATATTGTTGGTTCTTCTGACTGACTTTAATTTGTTATCAATGAGAGACCCACTTCCTCTTTCTCAGACTTCAGGCAGCTCTGCAGTGTCCTGATCTTCAGATGCAGCTGACGCTCGCCTTCATGAAGACCCGAGTTCTCCCTGCGGGTGTGTTCCAGCTGGTCCTAACACACACGCGCGCACACGCACACACGCACACACGGAGTAAAGGGAAAAATATGCAGAATTCTCAGAATGCAGAAGTAGCTCCTGAATGGCACAGAACAGCGTTCACACCATCATCTAGAAATTGTGAATACAAAACCCGGCAGTGCCACAACTATCTGTGGCCAGAAGTCCAAGAGAGTAAAACTGAGCATACTCTCTGGGTAGGAGGGGCTCTCTCCCCTGTCAATCACAGCAACAATAGCCAATCACGGGCATCTGTGCGATCATGTATTCGAGGGCAGAATGCGAATGTGTTTAGCTGCCCTGTGACGCAGCATGAGCAGCAGTTCGAAAAGATGTGGCTGTCTGGCTTCACATGTCTTGGAGGAAGCACGTGTTAGCCTTCACCCTCCCCTGTTGGTAGCTGTCTTGTGATAGGGGAGAGCTGGCTGATGGGTGGGAAATGGCCAAGACCAAATTAGGGAGAAATTAGGGGGAATATTTTATGCCAAAGTCACAAACTTCCCTTGGATACTGAAGATATAAAACAAAAAAAACTCTTCTGCTATCATAAAAGACTGAGATTGTGACATATTAAATGAAATTTAATCAAACTGAACATTATAATAAATCAGAACGTGTTGGTTGTGGTACATGAGGCCATGTTGACTACTACTGCAAAAAAATGGCATCTGGGACTGCAGCTGAAGGAAGTGTCATACCGCTCTACTAAAACACATTTATTAGGTTGATGAGGTACTATCAACACTTTTCCACTGAGACATTGCAGCAGACCCCTTCTGCTGACTGAAGGATGTCCTGAATCCAGGTTGTCCTCGACCCATAACTTCAGCCTTCCAAAAAACCAGCAGTGGAGGAACTCTTGCTGAACAAAAATAAACAGCCATAAAAAGAGTAGCTCCTGCTATCAAGTGGGCAGCATTGCTGTATTACCTCACGACATGACCTTTCCCCTAAGCCCAACTTTGCATTCTCCAGTGGAGAGCATGAACACAGCATTCTACAGCTCTATATGCTTCCCTGCTGTGTAGTGTTGTGTAGTTACTCAGAGTTGTTGTGCTGCAGGTTACTGTAGATAACCTGTGTTGTGTATTGTTTTGTAGTTGTGTGTACTTTGAGGCGGGAGTTGTTGTGCTGCAGGTGCTCCAGGTCGCTGCAGCTCTTCAGCTGACGGTGCTCTACCTCCTGCAGCATGCGCAGTTGTTTCCTATGCAGCTGGAGGAGCTCATACAGCAGGTTCAGGGCAGGCACAGCACTCAGGGCATTACAACCACTCCTGGACTCCACACACACACCACACAGACCCAGAGAGCTGGCTTCCTACACACACAAACACACACACACACAAACACACGGTCACCTTCACACTGACTGACAGCTAAATGTATATATGTTACAGTTACACTACAATTAATCTACAATTAAACTACCTCCCTTAGCCTGCCTGTTGGCCTGCCGCTCCCCTCCGCCCGCCTACCTGCCGGCCGCTCCCCTACACGCACTTACACACATTATGTCAGCATATCCAGCTTCCTATTTGTCTGCCAGTCCACCCATTTGTCTGTCTGCCTGCCTGCTCGCTTGCATGCCTGTTTGTCAATTTGTCCATCTTCCTTTCCATCCAAATGCCCTTCTATCTATATGTCTGCAAAATAGCTATTACACAGACAGAAATATACACACAGACCTGATTGATATAGGTGACACATTGCTGGATGTTGTCATCAGTACAGAAGGCACTCAGCATGCTGTAGGAGTGTGAGGAGGGGAGTGTGTGTGTGTGGTGGGACACACTGATGTGGGAAATGCTCGACAGGTCTTTTGGGTCTGAAACACACACACACACACACACGAGAGAATTAGTTAGATAAACCTTTTAGGAGATGGAGATATCCACAGCTTAGGTGGAGAAGCTAGTTCACAGAACGACCACAGACTGGACACTCCACAACACTGGACTTTACAGAAGAGTGAACGAAGCCATTATTTTAATAATAATAAAAAAAAAATAAAAAAAAAATAAATAAAAAAAAAAACCCACATGAAATCCCATTTGAAGACTCAGTAAACAAGTGGAAACCAAACGCTGCTTAACACACCATCCCCACTGTGATGCATAGTGTGGAGATGCTTTTGAGTAGCAGGAAACTGGTCAGGGTTGAGGGTGAGCTGGATAGAGTCAAACACAGGACATGTTGGTTTCTCACACCATGGGTCTGAGGGAAACGAAATTTCAATCCTCTGTGTGTACATATAGCAGAATTGACAATAAAGTTGACTTTGACACAGCTACTAGTCCAGGCTCTTGTCATCTCAAATCTGGACTACTGCAACGGACTAGTCCCGGGCAACCTTGTTTTCAACCAGCCCAAAAGGACCCACATCGCACCCCTCTTTGTCTCCCTCTACTGGCTTCCTGTAGCCACTCGCATCAAATCCAAGGCCTTGATGCTCACATAAAAGACCTTGTCTGGAACAGCACCACTTACCTCAACATGCTCCTTGAGGATTATGTTGCCTCCTGCAACCTGCAATCAGTTAACAACCAATGCCTGGTAGTGCCTACCAGGGCTTGAATTTCGGCAGGATTGCACATAATTTAGACCATTCCCGCAAGTTTAACTTTTATAATGTGAGAAAATCCCGCACAAATGTATATGCTTCATCTCAAATCAAATTATGAAATACATCAACAGACGCGAAAAAAGAAATCACCGGTTCAAACAGTCTGTATTTATTTTAGAGTTTAATTTCACAAACAGCGCTGCAGCAGCCGTCTCATCACTGATCTTATTCACACAGGGCTATGTGAGGCGCTCTAATATTCTGAGTCATAATGAGCTGCTGGTGAAGATAGTATCGGCTTCCAAATTATATTATTTTAATCCCGAAATTCAAACATTTAATGCTGTTTTGCTCTTTATAGCGTGTGAGCGGATAGAGTGCCTGCCGACTCGACACAGCAGCAACGAAGCACGAGTAAATCATCACCTCCCCGTCTTAAAATGCGCGTTTTATCGAAAGTTCACATGAATGAACATAAGACAGAATGTAAACATAGTCTCCTGCTTACTGATATTCATCATCTCTCACCTACCGACCCGTGTTTCAGCCGTGAGGAGACCCAACAGCTCGGTGCGCAATAGATTTTTCCTTAACTGTTATTTAATTTATGTCGAAATAAACATAATTCACTAAAATGGTTTTTAATCTTAGAGAGCTTTTTTTTCTTAAAATAAAAAAAATCTGACACACTGACTAGATTATTTCACAACGCTTAAATATTAGAGAAAAAAATAATTAGGCTATATCTTAGAAAGCTGAGACGTTCCTTCTTCATTCAGACATAGAATAAACCACAGGGAAAAAAAATCACAAGCAACGGAAAAAAAGTGACTGAAATTGAACTGAAACACATGAAAGACACTGAAACAGAGACATTAATATAGAGTTTAAACAGAGTTCTTAATGTTAATTTGAAGGAGAGCATGGTGTATTTGTATAAAGTTTAAAAAAAAAAAAAAGAAATTGAACTGAAACTGGAATACATGAAATTCACTGATTCTGAAAGGCATTAATATATAGTTTTAATACAGTTCTTAATGTCAGTTTGGAGAAGAGCACGACAGATTTTGAATCCCCCCCATGTGACCCATGTAAGGGGGGAATTCCCCCCAGTTTAAAAAAGGAAATTCAGGCCCTGCCTACTCAGCAAGGAAAAAGGTCCCTTTCCAGAGACTGACTGTCCCTCAGGGGCAGAATGAACTTCCAACCTCAACCTGGACAGCAGAATCCGTCACTATCTTCAAAAAAAAAAAAAAAAAGTTACACCGGCTCTTACAGCTCTACTCTGTGCTCTTTGCTCCTCTAGCCCTCAATTAAAAATCTTGTATGGTAGCACTACTTGTATTGTTCTCTGCTTGAGATCACTTTGCTAGTATTTCCTCATTCGTAAGTCACTTTGGATAAAAGCATCTGCTGGAACCAGATGTGCTTAGCTGATAAAGACATATGCTATAAGACTTGCCTCTGGAACTACAGACAAAGGTGGTTATAACAAGTACTGAAACAAGGATGTGGATCTTTATGCCAACAAATGTAAGCGTTATTGTTTAATTAACTTTCAAGGGGGTGAATAGTTATGCATGGTACTGTATAAAATATATTTACTAACATTTTTGTACATAAAAACAAACAATACAAAACAACAAACTGAAAAAATCTGTTAAATTTTAAACAACTAAATAAATAAGTAAACAAAATAAAGAGCTAAACAAGCAAACAAATAAAGTGATCATTAAAATAATCTTTAACGTCTTTGTTTATGGGTTTGTAGAGTGATATTTAATTTTAATAAGACAGAGATGGTCATGGATTCTGCAACTACTATGGTAAATAATCGCTATGGAAACCATTACATCCTGTGTGTTATAGTGATATAATTAACATATGTACTTGTGTGTAATATTAGTGACTCATTAATGACAGTAAGAATATTCACTAAATCCTGGTGAGCGATAAATATTTGCTACTGTAATTATACAGTATGCAATTATATGTAATTATAATTAGATGTCAGAACACAGCCACAATTCAGATTCGCCTTAGTGCTGAGAATTATACACTCTACAGAGATCATAGAATCACTGACCGTGTGTGTGTGCGCGCGCGTGCGTGCGTGTGTGTGTGTGTGTGTGTGTGTGCGCGCGCGTGTGTGTGCATACCCAGACAAGGGTCTGACATCATCATCACAGTCTGTGGGGTCCATTGAGCTCCCATCTCCAACACACACACAAAGCAGTCCTGAAACACGCAAAGACACGCAGGGGATCTGGGGTCATACACAAGAGTGTAATGGCTGTGTAGTAATAACATTTTAACAGTGCACTGTAACAGTAAGGGTCTTTGAGAAATCTGGCTATTTAGCTGCATTCTTCCGTCCCGCAGTCCTGACCAGCCTCCTAACCCTTGCAGCTGAGAAGTAGGAAATTTGCCTTTATTGTCAATTCACCCACATACAGCTGGAGCAGTACACAGTGAAATGAAACAACGTTCCTCTAGGACCACAGTACTACATAAAACAACACAGAACTAAATAAGACTACACACTACTATATAAATGCATGTGTGCAAACAGGACAAGACAGTACAGTAATTACTAAACAGGACAACAGGCACAGTAAAGGACATTGCAGTGCCGACCAGTACACAGTTTGAGTTATAATAGGTAATAATAAGGTATGATAATATAATAATAAATTCTGTAAATATAACATAAGATACTAGTTAGCAGCAAAATGCAAGTGGTCAATACAGTATTTTGTTTATAGTGTTTTAGCTCAGCCTTTAACACAATCATCCGCCAGCAGCTAATAAACAAACTAAGACACCCGGGACTCAACTCCCCTCTCTGTAACTGGGTGCTGGACTTCTTGTCAGAAAGACCACAAAATGTACGGGTCGGCGGAAAAACATCTAAGACCGTCACACTAAGCACAAGCATATTTAACAGAATTCACTGTTTACATTTACTCAGATGTCTATTCATTTAGAAGTTTACAATATATTTTTCACTCTGTTTATTTATATCTATTTATTACAAGTACACTGCTGTTACCTTCACACAAAATCTGTTCTATATCGCACTGACTGCATTGACTAATCACTTGATAAGAGAGAAGAGAAACAGTATTTCCATTCCTCTGTATGTGTGCACATATGGTGGCATTGACAAAGAACCTTGAACCTTGAGCAGCAATTTAAGAGAGAACGGTGCAGAAATTGCAAAGGGAGTGGAATGGTGTTCAGTTCAGTATGTATGCGCGTCTGGGTTGGTGTCAGTCTTTGAGCATTGAGGAGTCTGATGGTTTGGGGGAAGAAACTGATGCACAGTCTGGCTGTGAGGCCTGAATGCTTCGGTGCCATTTGCCAGACTGCAGAAGGGTGAAGAGCTTGTGAGAGGGGTGCATGGGGTCGTCCACAATGCTGGTGGCTTTGCAGATGCAGCCTGTGGTGTAAATGTACAGGGAAGAGAGACTCCAAAGATCTTCTCAGCTGTCCTCACTAGCTGCTGCAGGGCCTTACTATCCGAGATGGTGCACCTTCCAAACCAGGCAGTGATGCAGCTGTTCAGGATGCTCTTGATAGTCCCTCTGTAGAATGTGGTGAGGATGGGGGGGTGGAAGATGAGCTTTCCTCAGCCTTTGCAGAAAGTAGAGACACTGCTGGGATTTCTTGGTAATGGAGCTGGTGTTGAGGGACCAGGTGAGCTTCTCCGCCATGTGAACCCCAAGGAATTTGGTCCTCTTGAGGATCTCCACAGAGGAGCTGCTGATGGTCAGTGGAGAGTGGCCGCTCCGTGCTCTCCTGAAATCAACAACCATCTCTTTTGTTTTGTCCACGTTCAGAGACAGGTTTTTGGCTCTGCACCAGTCTGTTAGCCGCTGGCTGCACCTCCTCACTGACTCATCGTGCTTGCCGATGAGATCCACCACATTCATATCATCAGTGAACTTGATGTGATTCGAGCCGTGCCTTGCTATACAGTCGTGAGTCAAAAGAGTGAACAGCAGTGAACTGAGCACACAGTCAGTGTGGTGATGCTGGAGATGCTGCCCTGATCCGGACTGACTGAGGATCCAGTTGCAGAGGAAGGTGTTTCAGTCGCAGCCGGTGCTGAGGAATGACTGTGTTGAATGCTGAACTGGAATCTATGAACAGTATTTGAACATACATATCCTATATGTCCAGGTGGGCGAGATCCAGATGGAGGGTGGTGGTGATGGCATTGTCTGTTTGGGGGTCCAGTGAGGGGGGCAGCAGGGTCTTGATGTGCCTCCTAATGAGCCTCTCGAAGCACTTCATGATGATGTGTGTGAGGGCAACGGGATGATAGTCATTGAGGCAGGACACTGAAGATTTCTTCGGCACGGGGACGATGGTGGTGGCCTCGAAGCACATTGGAACCATAGTGCTGCTCAGGGAGATGTTGAAGATGTCGGTGAGAACATCCACCAGCTGGTCTGCACATCCTCTGAGCAGTCTGCCAAGAATGTTGTCTAGTCCAGCAGCCTTCTGTGGGTCGACTCTGTGTAGAGTTTTCCCCTCACATCAGCCGTGGTAAGACAGAGCAGCTGGCTGTTGGGAGGAAGGGTGGTCTTCCTCACCGCCACATCGTTCTGTGCCTCAAACCAAGAGTAGTTGTTGTTCAGTCCATCTGGGAGGGAGGGATCACTGTCACAGGCAGGTGGTGATGTCCTGTAGTTGGTGATGGCCTGGATGCCCTGCCACATGCGCAGCACGTCGCTGCTGTCTTTGAAGTGGCTGTAGATTCTATGAAACGTGTGCACGCTTTGCCTCTCTGATGGCCCGGGACAGTTTGGCTCTTAGGGCTGCCACCATGTTTCACCGTAGGGATGGTGTTAGTCAGTTGATTAGCAGTACCCGGTTTTCTCCAAATGTAGCCCTCGGAGTTCAGCCCAAAGTGTTTACTCTCATTTTATGTCATCAGACCAGAGAAGCTTTTTTCTCATGCACTCAGGGTCCTTTAAGTTCTTGCCATATGCTTTTTACTCAGGAGGGGCTTCTGTCTCACCACTCTATCATAAAGGCCTGATTAAGTATTTATGAGATGGTTGTCCTTCTGGCAGGTTCTCCCATCTCTGTCAAAGACTTCTGAAGCTCTGTTAGAATGGACACTGGATTCTTGGACTCCTTCCTGTCCAATTTACTTTTAACCAGCTACTGAGTTTCAGCTCTAGTAAGAGTCCAGGTAGTTCCAAACTTCTTCCATTTCACAATGATGGAGCTCACTGTGCTCCTGGGAATATTCAAAACTATAGAAATGGTTTTATTCCCTCAACCTATCCTACAGTTGCCTCCAAAAGTATTGGAACAGCAAGGCCAAGCCATGACACTCATGAGCAGATCCTTTCTTTCTCCACACTTTGGCCTTTCCATCACTTTGGTAGAGGTTAATCTTGGTTCCAGAACTTTTGTGTCTCATCTCTGTATTTCTTCCGGACCTTCTGATTCTTACTGCTGATGAGTGGTTTGCATCTTACATCTTGAACTCAAACCCATGTCTTCAGTGTATAGCAAAAACAAAAGTTCCAATAATTTCAGAGGGCGATGTATGTCTCCATACAGTTTGAAGGTGGAGGTCTACAGAGAGCTCCTTGGACTTAATGGCTTGGATTTTGTGAGACCTTATACACAGAGGTGTGTGCCTTTCTACGTCATGTCCAATCAGGTGAATTTGGCAGAGATGGAATCAACTCTATAGAAGTGCTGGGACTTTCATGTGCAATTCATATGCAATACATGTTAAATTTATGTGCAATAAGGACTTTAATGTGCAATACAAATTTATTTATTATTATTACTGCCTATTTTTCTGTACTTGATCACCGTTAGCACACTGGACTTATCATACTCAACATTTACATCATTATGGGTATGTTTCATTACGCATTTTTAATTTATTGATTTACTTTTTATATACTGTATAGGTACAAGGTATTTATTTTTATTTTTATTTTATTTTTATTTTCTTCTTTCTTTCTTCTCTTTCTTCCTTCTTGAGAGCAATTGTAACATGGCAAAGCAATTTCCCCCTGGGATTAATAAAGTTCTTTGAATCTTGAATCCTGAACTCAAGTCCTAGAGACATCAAGATAATCAGGGAGTGGTCTGAATATTTTCTAAATGAGAGATTTTGTATAAATTACCAAAATTTCTAAAAAAAAAAAACATGTATCTGTCTGCCTGTTTTTAATGTCTATATGCCAGACTGTGTATTAACACTTGCGCATGCGCACTGATTTCTGGGCGTGTGTGCTAACACTAATGCTAACCTCAGGTAAAGCAGCAGCAGGTAACACTCACCTGGAGGTGGTTAGCTTAGCATCCTGTTTATAAGCACAGCCACAGTGTGTCGCAGCTAATCTAGTTTAGTTATAGCTGTTCTTTTAGCAACGCGCTAACCGGACAGGTGGACCTGATGCCAGCTGAGACTGGCACTGATTACAACCGGAAACAGGAAACACGACGATGACCTAATGCCATCGCCACCGAATGCTAACTGGGCTAAATCAAGTTCACAATCACAGAGCAGTCACTGACATTTAGCAGGACAGGTTCTATACTTAACACTGATTAACTCGAGCGCTAAACGTCATACAGCTACTATACATTAGCGCCCTAAGATAAGCTAATTTAAGTGACCGCTGCTAATCCGTTAGCATTAGCAACCAGGTGTATTCCTCACCTTCAGTTTCTCCGTGAAGCTGGAGTGCTGTATTTGATCATATCCACATAAACACGTCGAAGTAAAGATTTTAAATAAGTAGACTATTTATATTATTTTTATATTTTATTTATTTCTGTTAATCCGCGAGCTGCAGGTGTTTACACGCCGTCAAACAGGTCGGTTTGAAATACTTCACCGTTTCCTCATAAACACTAATCCCGACTCTCATTGGAGCAACCGTCTCCACGCAACCAGGATACGGCTTCCCGATTGGCTCACAACCCACCACGTGACACGCGAACACGCAGGTGTTTGAGCAGGAAGCTGCTCCAGTTCTTTCAAAGTAGTGTCCAAAATCCGTCAGTGCTCACTACATAGGGCGCTACTTTTAGGGAATCCTTAATTACACGCATTATACATTATAATACAACACACACACACACACACACACACACACACATATATATATATATATATATATATGGATGTGAGCGTTTCTGTAACTACAGCTAAGTGCAAAAGTTTTTACACCCTCACTGCACCCTCACAACACGTTTTATATGTTCTCGTTTCCCCCCAAGCAACTAAAATAAACAGTGTTAATAAAGTCAATATATGAATAATAAAACAATTAAACTGATCTTTCCGAAGGAGAAATTTTATTCCACTTTATTTTTCTACTGCATCAGTTTCTTCTGTAAAGTCAAACACATGAATGGAGCAGTTGAAAGGGGTGTAAACTTTTGAGCATTTTGATAAAACTGTTTGCCGAGTGAGGCTTACCAAGAGATAATGTAGTGTTTAGTATTAATGTTAGCCTTAAAGAACAAAATCATTGTCTCATCTATAAAAAATAAATCAGAAATGATTCCTACCTCAATTTAAACAAGAGAAAAATAAGAACATAATACCCACAATGCACTGCAGCAGGCTTCTGTAAGCTATTAGGCACAGAATACCCACAATGCACTGCAGCAGGCTTCTGTAAGCTATTAGGCACAGAATACCCACAATGCACTGCAGCAGGCTGCTGTAAAAACCTATCAGGTACAGAATACCCACAATGCACTGCACTGTTACTCAGTTGAGTATGAGGACTTTACTTTTATATTTTTCTTTAATACAGTGAACATAATGTGAGTGAAGTTAACTATTTATAAAGCACATTTTAAAACAACTTTTGTTGACCATCGTGTTACACGAACTATATACAACTCTAAGGACAAAAAGAAGCAGCTCAAAGATGAATCTGTGCAGTTAAGATACAAACAGACGTACAGAGAGAAGAAAAGTCCTTCATCGGCAGTGCAAGCAATGTGCTTCTGAGGCTGTAGGAGGTCAAATGTCCTGTTTCTCTTGAAACTATTTTGTCTTATGGTTAAGTTTTTGCTACATCTACACCTGTACTGAAGCACACTGCAGTAATTAACATTAAATTAATTAGAATTATTTAGCATGAGCATCTGTGTCTGTCCCCGGTGCTGGAGCTTCCCTGTACTCAGCCATAAACTTATGCAGATCAGAGAACACCTCTCCATCCTGCTGCTGCTTCTGCACACACACACACACACACACACACACACACACACACACACACACACACATGAGCTGATGAGGAAACTGAGAGAAACAGCAGCAGAAGCTGGGTAGTGTGTCTCACCTTAATGAGTTCGTAGGTGTCTGTGATGATGGCGATGAAAAGGCTCAGCACAATGTAGGTGAAGATGGAGACAAAGCTGTAGATGTAGAATCTGCTGAAGATCCACACCAGGGTGCTTCTCTCTCTCAGCTTGGTGAAGGTGGAGTAGATCTCATCTCCATTAATCATGGACAGTAAACAGTACGCTGCCGTGTGGAAGGACCGGAACTGTGATACATCACACACACACACACACACACACACACACACACACACACACACACACACAGGCTTTAATAATCTCAAAATAACCTCTCCAAATATGGCCCTAATTATGTATAATGTAAGTATGTGTAAATATGATTTATGTGAGTATGAATGTATGTTATGATATATTATGATATACAAGGATGTAATAACACTGACGTTCTCATGGTGAGGTCCGAGGACAATCCATCCACAGAAACAGTAGCTGAGATAAATCATCACTGCACAGAGGGAGAACCGCAGAGCACTGGGTAACGCTGCCCTCATGGTGAGGATCAGGATCTACACACACACACACGCACACACACACGCACACACACACACACAAGGATTTGCGTGAGGATGTGCAGATGTGTATGAATGTGTGTCTGATGATGCATGTGAGGATGAGTGTGTGTGTGTGTATATTATGGGATAGATCGTACGTTATATTTCTGAAAAAATCCGAGGTAACGTAGAACTCCAATCCACGCCAACAGAGTTGCCGTCCCCAACAGAATACTGCATACAGTGTAATTAGACAGTGCCTACACACACACACACACACACACACACGGATTCATACATAGAGAATAAGGTGTGTGATTTGCGATGTGCTTACTGTGATTGATATATATATATATATATATATATATATATATATATATATATATATATATATATGAGAGAGAGAGAGAGAGAGAGAGGTGTAGGTGTGTGTGTTGGTGTGTGTGTGTTACCTTGCTCAGTATGCAGATCTTCAGTAATGATGCAGTAACTGTGAGGGTGTCACTGATGATGATTAAAATGTTCCAGCCATTAATGATCTCCATTCTCTCAGCTGATGATAACGACTTCCCTCGTTTAACACTTACAAATTCAGCATACTCCTAATGAACCAAACCACTCGTCATTTACACTCGTTTAATTAACTTAATTAACTGTATTAATTGTATATCTGCATCAATGGCCATAATCAAGAACCTTTAGGGTTCTATTTAGAACCATGATATTTTACTGTTCCATCAGCATGGTGTCTGAGTGGGGCCTTACTGTACATGTCTCTTCAGCACACCACTCCCATTTCCTGCCCTGTCCCTATATATCTATGTATATATCTTCCTTGATACATGTATATATCAAGGAAGCTGGATCTCCTGGTATAATCAAACAACTACCAAATTTCACTGTCTGTGTTTGAGAAGAAGAAATAGATGGAATAGATGACTGAAAGACAGTGAAGGAACTCTGAGAACTCTGAATTCCTTAATGGCACAGCATAATTCGAAGCTTTCATCATACATGTTCTCCATGACGTGAAACAGTTTCATGTGTGGATTACAGTCAATGCCTCTATTGACTACTAGAGGGAGACATTGCTTGCCAAAGATCTATCAGGATTGAGTGGCTCATTAGCCAAAGTCTATTTAAACCCTGCATGTGGCACTGTACTTCACTCAGTTAGTGGTTGTGTGTCATATTAATAATCACAAGTTGACACTATTATTTCTAATAATGGCATTCAATGGGAGAGAAAATTCTGAAACACCAGTTTCACCACAACTCTGGCTCACTCCTCAAGGTGAGTCCTTCTAGTTTTATTTGTATAGCGTTTTTAACAGTGGACATTGTCACAAAGCAGCTTTACAGAAATAAATGGATTAACAAAAAATATATTATAAATATTTGAATTTATCACTGTGAATTTATCCCTAATGAGCAAGCCAGTGGCGACGGTGGCGACGGTGGCAAGGAAAAACTCCATGAGATGATATGAGGAAGAAACCTTGAGAGGAACCAGGCTCAGAAGGGAACCCATCCTCATCTGAAATGGAACTGTTACCAAACCCCTATGCACCAAAGCCATCATGCTACAGGTCAGTGCCGTGCATCAAGAACCACCACCTTCCTTGTCACAGTAGACACAAAACATCCCATTGTTCTTCGATTCCCTGGAAGCACCTCCATGACTCTCAGATTTCATGGGCTGGCAAGGAACTCAGGGGGTAGTCGTGGCCTAATGGGTAGAGAGTCGGACTTGTAACCCGAAGGTGAATCTGAAGGTCATGGGTTTGAGTCTGGGTTTGGTGTTTAAATTAGCCAAGTCAATGTCCGATGTCGTAGTATGCTCTGGCCCCATTCCAAACCGACGTGGCGACATAGCTTACAGCAGGCTATGGTCGCTGAACCGCTGGATGTCCAGGTGGTGCTCCGAAAATTATGTGGGCTACATAGACAATTGGCGAACGTTTGAGGGTAGGACTGGCCTGATAGGTAGGGACGGTGTCCATCCCACCCGGGAAGGGGCCGCTGTCCTGTCGTGTAATATAGCACATAGTCTTAGGGTAGCCTTAG